>MJUU01066803.1:73328-84818 GCA_002080025.1 Modiolus philippinarum
GAGCATCTGACCACTCATTAACTAACGCACACATCTCAAAATGAGACAAGTAGTCTAACCATGACCCTGGGCCGTCATATTTTGCTGGTTTAATTTTTACACCTTTACATGTATCATGACTTGAATTTTCTTTCTGTGGCCTTATTCTATCTGTGTTCTTGTTACTTTGGTTTCTATGAACTTCGAAAGATGACATACTCGCAGAGTCTAAAGGTGGTAAGGGCAATGTTTCCCCAATTGCTAAGTTCATTCTGTCCTCTGGGTGACGTGAATTTGGATTTGATTGTGTAGTAATAGCAACCCCCGAGTCTTCACTTTTATTACATGTTTTAGGACCTTGGTCCGAAAACGAAACCACTTTTGGTTCTTTTGGGGTTGAGGCACGAAAGCTTTTCTCTACCCTTAGGCTATTTTCAATTCTACTTATCGCCCTTTCTAGATCTCCTATCTCTGATCTTATATCATCTATATCCATCTTTAAACTTGCATATATTACAATCAGACTAAACTTCTTAATATGACCCTTCGAATCCCACCGCTGCCACCAAATTTTGTAACGTTCAACAGGTCTACCGAGCGGTCTATTATATACTTTGAGTTCGTTACCTGATTACACTCAGGAATCCAAAGAGCCAATCGGTATATATTAACGTCTCGATATCAACGCTAATATATACAACAAACAGTGTATCTAAGAACAATATTTCTATCTACTTTAAAGTTATATATACATATACAAGTTCCTAACTAAATGTTCTCTGTCTCTATGTACAAATACTCTGTATGTTGGCTATAAGCTCACTGCTTATAGTCAATAGTCTATAAACGCAATGTTTATAAACCCTTATCCAATATAACTTATCCCTACCCTATACTATACAACTATACTACTTATTATAACTAAACTATCTTATAAGAACAAAGTTTATAAGCGCAATGCTTATAAACCTTTGTCTTCTATATTCACACTCTATGTCTAATATCTTTTTATCCCTATGTAATACTGTCTTTGTATCTATAATCTCAATGATTATAGACCTAGTTTATAAGCCCGATGCTTATAAACCCTTATCTTTTATCCCTATCTTTAGCTATATATGTGTCTATAGTCTCTATGACTATAGATCTAGTTTATAAGCCCAGTGCTTATAAACCCTTGTCCTGTATCCTCTTTACTCCATCACGTTACTTGTATTCTCTAGTCTGAGAGGCTGTGACAAGTCAACAACATCAGACTTTGGAATATCTAGTCCCGTGCAGAGTTTCACCTATCGACCTTTATACTTACTTTCTCTCTTGGAGAACGGTCTTTCTTTTTAACAAGTCCGACCCCGACTGAACGAATCTCGGCTATTTATACTGAATTCATCACATAGACTCGTCCACATGGACGTTCCTATTTCTTAACATTTCAACTAACCTAAAGGGGTAACAGGATATATGCGTACGTGACCACTAGTACGTAGCCCTAATCATTTACTTTCCATCTGTCAATCAAAGTGCAATCAACATCGTTACATTGCCGTTATCTAAATCTATATATAATTTAATTGTAATTAAAACAATGTACTCAAAATCATCACAATAGAAAAAACCTGATTTAGTCAAATCACATCCTGTTAGCGACCGACCCTTTAACGTGAAAGGGGCCGGGGGGCTACGGAAAATACAAAATACCAAATAGATGAAAGACCCAAAATCAAATGAAAAAGATTGGTAAAGAAATAACGGTAAACCATAAACTGTCTTCGTTGGCATAGCAACAAATTTTGATTAATATTTTGGTTACCTTCTGGCGTATTTCAATAATTATATATTTTATACAGCTAGGATCGATTCATTAGAATATTTTTTTCAAGACAGCACATATAAACCATGCTGAAATGCAAATTTTCCGTCAAAGTCTTATCATTGAACCTAATGCACTTCTTTACACTTTGATGGAACATATTTATTGTTTTTAAATCATAATATGGTGTAACATATCATAGACTGTCATTAAATTCGGTGCTATTGACGCCTAAAAATGTTCGCTTCGTTCAACTGTCAAGATGAACTTTTTTGCGGGAAATGTGTACTATGACGTCAGATTCATTTTTCAAAGAGGCGGACAACGTAATTCTGGCAAACAAACAATAAAAAGGAGGCTAAAATGCTTAACCCTTTTTTGAGTTCGGTGACATATGATTTTTTTCATATCAATGTAAAGAGTACGGGTATATTGAGTTATGACATGATTATCGTTGAAAAATCAACGGTCAATTTTTTTTATACGGATAACTTTTATTTTGATCTTACAAATATTTTTGGCGGGAATCAGAAAATTGTTATTTATTAACACCCCACAGTCATACAAATAATAGTTTTTAATTTTAGTTGGACACGTATTGATCTATATTTATACCAGAAAGAATTTTGATTCTAAGTTTCAAAATAAAGAAAAAGCATTCATTTAAAGAAAGTGTGAACTAAAACGATACTTCTGGAAACACTGCCAACTTCGAGTTACCATAGCGACAAAATTAAGTCGGTGACCCCCCAATTTTTTTCGCCGAAATTGTTCTCCCAAGTCACAAACTACATTGTCACAAAATTTGAGAAAAAAAATCAACGGTAAAACTGAAAAGGCAGTTTGGTCTTTAAACGTCACATAAAGTGGTAAATAAAAAATTAGTAATCAAAATCAAATTTGTGTCGCCTGGAAAGCTAACATGCTTTCAACTAATATGATGGCAGTCTTGAAATTTGATTCCAAAATCTTTAATAATTTTGAAGTATGGCACAAAAGGCCCGGTTTCTACTTTTATTGTTACCGGTTAATTGAAGTGAGAAAAATGATCAAGATGAAATGCCATGTTCAGCAGTTTTTTTCTCTTCTTTTTTGCGTTTCATCTATATAAATGTTCAAGGTCATTGGCGACTTTTACCAAGACATCCGTTTGAATAGTTGCTGTGGTGAATATTTTCAGTGTACAATTTTTATATTTATGTTTTGTTTTTTAGGTACAGCCATACAAAAGACAATGTCATTAGTGACCCTTTTCCTTATCATCACTTTCAAATTTGCATATTTCCACTTTACTTCTATCTTTGATCGGTGTTCGGATCCATATTATATATAGATTTGCGAAAGTTCAATGTCTAAGTAAGGGTTTAAGTAACTTCCCCTCAAACCAAGCATGTCGATCTGTATGTACTAAATATCTTCAAATGGTTTCCAAGTTGTAGCGAAGAAAATAAATGTCGGATGGCGAAATCAAGTGATTTCATCCACCCATGAAACCGCTTTATGTAACTTTTAACTTGCCTTTATTTTAGAAATTTGATCTTCGTCTCTCATTACTTTCAACGCATTAGCAAAATCAATTGTCTTTTTGTGTGTATGATTCACAGGTGATTTGTTACGCAAGAACAAGCACAAGTTATTTTTGCTTTCTCATATTTATCTTGCTTACCACCTTATTAATCAGGGCTTCGAAATACGATCACTAAAAAGTTCCCTTGTGGAAAAAATGAAGATTCGGTAGGATTTCTTTTTCAATAAGTACTGTAGCTACGATCTTTCAATAGCAGTTGCTGTTAAGTTCCTACCAGACATTACTACAATGGAAGATGAAGTTTTTTGCGCCATAAAATCGATTTGACCATACATTTCTGCTTTTGAAATGCTTGCATCAAGTAAGGACCATTGCAGTTTACATTTTCGGGTGGTTTTGAACCTATTTTGTATTTTGGATTTCGGCACTTATTATCCCCATTGGTTATTACATCTTACTATCAAAAATTTTTTATTTTCTGTCGCTAACAGACGGTCTAAGGAAGCAGTGGAAATCATGGCGAACAACGACTGCCTTTGTTTCTTTCATTGATATTCAACTATCTGTCTGAATATACATGTACCAAATTATATATACATTGTACCTTCACCACAAAATATTATGAAAAACCGATTAGTCTGAGCAAGCATGAATATATAACACTTATATACATACATTGATCATTTCTATACTTACGGGAGGGTTCGACATAGTCATTGTTGCTTAGAATTATCCATTGCTTAGTGTTCATTGTTTCCGGTTCGCATTTGCAAGAAAGATCTAGACGACATTCGGAAGTATCAATATTGTACGCAGTTGTACAACATGCTTCATTTGAAGCACATGCGGCAGCGCAACCAACTCTTGAAATATGTGTCAATATCTCTGTGGAAACATCTGACAAATAAGTTATATTTTGTGTTGCCACAAATTTGAACTTATTTTTCTTGGTGTTTACTTCCTGAAATTCCATTATCGTGACCATCAGTATAGTTAGAAATTTCCGAACTTCCACCATCATCATATGTGAATGTGAAACTGATTACAAACATATTGTGCTGTTAAGCATTAATAATTTGTCTTGAAACGCCTAATATTTCACAATGATCCTTTTATTCATATTAACATTTATCAATGAAAAATCAATACATGATATCTGGCATAATAATTTGAGACATATGAATTCAATTAATCTTTTAGCATATTTTTAAATCAATTAAAAAACTCAAGTTCACAGATTCTTCGAAAAAACGGTATTTTCATAGTGCGAACCTGGGTGTAAACAAAGCTCCATTTGTTAAAAAAACATGACAGAATATTGTACTGTACAGATTCACTTCGGCCTCTGACAGTGGAATCTGCTCAACGGTTGTACAAATATTAACAACAACTTCAATATCATGCTTTTGCGGATTAAAATATTAAAAGGCAGAAATTTAGACAAAATAGCTATCCAGATTACAAAATAAACACAAATATAATCTATTAAGTCTCCTGCAGGTGACATCGTAATGTCTCAAAAATATTGTCGGATTAAGTTCGTTCTAACATTATGGTGCAACCAGTTTATTGGACCATGAGGCTGATTCCTCGTCGTTTACAATACATGATTCCATGACAAAAAACTTTTCATTTAAAGTTTATTTGTTTCTACCATCCCTTTGATTTAAACTTGGATTTTATGTCATTTTTATGTATCCAAAAACCTTATCATGCAAAAAGTGTGTAATTTTATCAATTAAAAAATATTTATCAGCTAGAATCTTGAATCTTTTTCTTTCTTTTTTTTTTTTGGTAAAATCCAGAAAGGGTATAGATCATTTATTCTCTGTCCATTATGTTTAAAACTAATTTTTTTTTTCACATTTTTTTTCTAATATTTTTTTTTTTCTTTACGTTTTTCCTTTTGTATGTTTTCTATGACGTTTTGATGGTTAACCTGTAGTCATAAATATTCATATGACTATTGTGTTACATAGTCTGATATTGATTGACATATAATATATACTAGGCAATATTTCAATTTATACTAAACCATTTCTTGACTTACTAGACACATTTTATGAAACTAACAAGTTTGAAATAGTCGAATTAAAACCCCCTTTATTTTTTTTCAATTTTTACAAATTTTGATCACATTTCAATGTATATATTTTTTTTTATATGTACACTGTTTGCAAAAATATGTAATTTTTACTAAAAAAAATACCTGCATTTTGGAGCAGTAGATTATTTTTGAAAACCTAAGTTTGTCACTTGAAGCTGCGTGACTTTCAATATTTTTATAGCACTTTGTATATACTGAAATCGACAAATATCACTATTTGCTCTCTTTTATCATTGGATATTCATTTTAACTGAAATCTCGAATCATTCTAGTGACATTCTAGCAGAATTTATATCCCCCGCACTTTCAAAGAAAGTTCGGGGATGTCGTTATACCCTCCGTCGGTCTGTTCGTCCGTCAGCTCGTCCGTCCGTCTGTCCGTCCGTCACACTTTTCTTGTGACTTAAACTCCTACATTTTTGGATTTAGGGATTTAATTTTGTTGTAGAATTGTTGCATATAGTTCGTAGATGCGCAATTTTATCAGCAAGAGGCCCCAAGATGTTGATTTTGACAAAAACCCCAAAATGTGGATTTTGACACATGTGGCATGTGACACAAACTCCTCCACATATTTGGATTTAGGGATTAATTGTAGCATATAGTCTGTAGATTTGCAATAAGCTTCCAGAATTATGATTCCGGTTCTAACTTTGGTAATTTCCCTAAAAATGCAAAAGACTCATATTTTTTTTGAAATTTGAGCATATAATTATGTATTTTAGCAATTGTATGATAGAAAATGAGATTTTGAATAATTAGAATTCTTAAATGCGATTCCAATTTTGGTTTATTTCCTGAAAGTATCAAAAACCACTTTTTTCATATTCTACTTAGCAACCACACTTTTAGTATTTGTTGCAATTAGAACAAACATTTTCAGCAAATGGGCTTCAAAAATATTTGATTCCAATTTTGGTAAATTTCTTGCAAGTCTCAAAGACCACATATTTTTTTTGAATTCTACTTAGCAACCATACTTAAATAGATTCTTTAATTTAGAACAAACACTGTCATAAATTGGATTTCAAAAATATTTGATTCCAGGTTTGGTATATTTCCTGAAAGTCTCAAAGACCACTTATGCTTTGAAATTCTACTTAGCAACCACACTTTTAGTATTTGTTTCAATTAGGAAAACATTTTCAGCAAATGGGCTTCAAAAATATTTGATTCCCATTTTGATAAATTTTTTGCAAGTCTCAAAGACCACTTATTTTTTAGAATTCTACCTAGCAACCAAATTTAAATAGTTTGTTGAGTTTAGAACAAACATTTTAATCAATTTTATTTAAAAAATATTCGATTCCAATCTTGATTAATTTCCTGAAAGTCTCAAAGACCACTTACTTTTGGAATTCTGCTCAACAAACATATATCCTATAGTTCTTTTTGTAAAAATAACGACTATTAATAGTTTGATCTCAAAAATGGTCAAAAATAATGAGAAAAATTGTGCCCAGGGGTAAAACAACTGTTTTCGGTGTCAAACAGGGAGTGCGGGGATAGCTACCGTTCCTGCAGCCTCTAGTTATGGTCTTAGAATAATACGATGAATATACGGTTAAACGCCAGAGTAATTTTCTCTATCATCCATAACTGTGTCAGCCACGTCTCGCTTGTTCGGAGTGTCAGCTTCTTTTTAACGATTTGACACTAACATTAATAACATTCAAATCATTAATTAGCTAGGCTATGGAATAGCCTAGCTATATAGATAGTTCTTGGGGGAAAGTGAGGAGTACGCTTGCGTAGTGAAGAGAACGCATGCGGAGAAGACTATTGACCAATAGGAATTTCAGATTCTCGAAAATCAAAATGGCGTCCAGTTTCGTCCGGGGTTTATTTTTTTCTGTTTCCTTGTGGAAGTTGAAAAGTATTATAAACATTTACTATAGGTGGTACAGGGAACATGTTTGCAGAGGATGATGGGATTGGTATTGCAATATCGCTTAGCCAGATTTAAAATATAGATATGATAAAAAGAACAGTAATGTATAAATTTAAAACCAGAAGTTAAAAATAAAGATGAGGTATTGTGTAATAATCAATAATATACAAATACTATAAAAGACTTTTCAATTGTGTTAAACATAGCGTGATTGTACTTTGTGGAGATACTTAGGCCCGGGTACTTAGGCAATGGAGAACGAAAGGTGGAAAGAGATAGAATTGCGTTTTTTGCGGAAGAATAAAGAGCTACCCTAGGAGAATGCAAAACAAAAAACAAAACAAAAAAAAACCCAAAAAACAAAAGCACGAAACTACTTTGAGTTGCTGTTGGCAAAAAAATTAGAGGTTTGATCGAATCAGTGACTGTTTTATCACATGTGCAGACCAATAGAACAATAAAAGAAATTACAAAAAAGTACCGAGAAAGGTTTACTTCAAGTATTGATTTGAGTATACAAATACATCATGAGCCACCACACCCTTGTCAATCAAACACGCAATTTTTCTATCCAAGGCTATTCCATAGCCTAGCGTATCGTTTTTATTTCATAAAAACCATTATCCGATTTATATCATCCACTTATGTTTATAAAGTCCCCTCGTGTTTTCTAGTTTATTTATATTATTACCAATTTTACCCATTACAAAACATGGGCCACTGTTTATATAACTTGAACAAACTTTATTGATAAATCTTGTTGATACAATGGTATTCAGAAATAATAATACAAAGCAACCATCAGTCACAATGAATGTGAAACAATGAGGTTTAAAGCAGATATAAAAATAAAATGTTCCAGTATGGGTGACGAATTTTTGAAATTATTTATGTCATATTACTTGTAAACTTGAACTTGTCATATCAAACTTTTCACATAATTTCGCGGTATTGGTGTTTTAACCTCTGTAGCTAGTACAAATCTATATTCAAACTATTCTCTGCCTTCTACGATTAAAGATTGGAATAAGCTATCATTAAATACTCGCCAAACAGAATCCTTTTCCTCTTTTAAGAAACAGATCTTACGTAAAAATTCCTTCTTTTTATTATTCTGGTAGCAGACTTGGTCAAATTTTTCATGCACGGTTATGAATGAACTGTAGTTCTTTAAATGTACATTTATTTTTGAAAAATTTGGTTGAATCACCCAGGCGTGTTTGTGGTGAAATTGAATCGGTTCAGCAGTATATTTTTATTGTAATAGATATCTTAATGTTAGACAAGATATGCTGACTTCTCTTATGAAAATGAATTTGAATGTTTTAGTAGATACAAATCTTCTTATTTTTGGATCCACTGTTCTATCTAATGAACAAAACCGTGAAATATTTTAGCTTTTTCAAAAATTCATCATCAAAAGTAAGCGTTTCAATTCTTGAGTCACTGGATATCTCATACAAATTCCTTTATTTTTCACATTATTTATTCCTTGATATCTTTCTATCTCAACCCTTTGTTATATTTAATTAATATAGTTTCTTAGCATATAAGTTCACTATTTATAAACAGTTTGTGGAGTACCAGAACTGCCTTGTTTTGTCCTGCTTTAGCACACTTAAGAACTGGGTATATTTTTTTCTTTTGTTCAATTTCTTTTGGATACTGTTCTCGTACTACAAAGTTGGTACCTTTTAACGTGTATCTATTTTCAAGAAGTGATTCATGGTCTTTTCCTTTTAAAAACTTTGCTACAATAGGTTGATGACCTCTACACCGTCTTTTTCCAAATCGATGGACTGACACAAAATCTATTTACTTATTTTTATTTTATATATTTTTCTAGTAATAAGAAACTTGTCTTTTATAAATTTCCTTAGAACGGATTCAGTATCTTCTTCTGCATGATATTTTATACAAGAGAAGATTAGATTGTTTTCCATAGAACGCCATTTTAGTTCGACGATGTCATTATTTACAAAATCTAGCTTGTCTTTAACTTCTTAAACTTCTTGATCAACATATTCAACATGTTGGTTGACGATCTTCTCCAAATAATCCATTTTCGAGAAATTTTCCGTGCAGCGAAATATATCATCTTATGCATTATTTCACCAATATCTGCATTTTCTCTCTAGAATTTCATTAAGATGCATGACAAATTCACATTTCTGTTCATTTTCGTCAATTTTTGACTGCAAATAGTTAAATTTCCAAATTCATTTTCGAGCCATTCATATCGGGATTGAAGATCAGTATCAATACTAAGAATACTGTTTATAATTCCAAACACTTTATCGTTGGAATTATCACAATCAAAAATTTCCTTCATTGCTGTTACCAAGGAAACATATAACAATTGAAGAACAATGTAATGTCGTTGACAACGTCTTCCAACAAGGTTTAGAAGAACACAATTGTGCTATAATTGATTATACGTTACAATTGTTCTACAATGTATTACAAACTTACTAGAATGTTTCAACACATCAGGAGACTTAAACAGTAACTCCGGTATTTAAACACTATTATCGTTTTCAGAAAATGCGTTTATTTTTATCAGAGTATTTATTTTCTTGTCTGTCCACCATCACCATATACGGACAGTTCAAAAATATGTGTTTATTATTTTTGATTTTTGGTCATTTGAAATTGAATGCAAAATGCAAAAAAATGCTCTTACCTTGTTTACCTGATTTACCTGGTGTCGAGATCAATATAGGCTATCTAGCCTCTAAGACCCTTCTTGATTGTCTGTCGTCTGTACTTGCTTCCGGTCCGTAAAAACAGCCATGCCAAGAACAAAATTTCAGAGACAATCATTTTCTTATCGTCACTTACATCGTCAGCTTTTGACCTAGTGAATGATCGTATTTACATGGAACTAATATTCATTTAATTCCACTATAATCCGGTGGGTGCTTGTGATCCATTGCACCAGGTTTTAAAATGGTGTTAATGATTCCACCAGTAATTTTGTTTTAATTTGACCGACTTAAAACAAACCATTGCAAATAAATACTTACTCTCTCTTTGGGTTGTTATACTACAGTCTTCCCGAGTAATCTGTTTATTTCGGAATTGACTACACTTTCAGTATCATTTCTGTCATGATTGTCGCTTGTAAGCAGCTTATCGAAATCATATCGCCATTATGTACAACAGCATCTTTCAGATTTCACCTAGCAGTTTTTGCCCTCTATATTTGATTTTCGTTCATTTTTTCCATTTGTTTTCTTGAATTCATCTTCATCAAAAGATTTTAAGTTTATATTTCCCTAATTCCATATTATTTCACTTATAATTACGGATTACTCTATCCAAAATGTCGCATTTCACAAAATCAGCTTTATATTGAATTTCATTTTAATTCAAACTATAGAAACTTGATATTTTCTCTCGGTTCCACATACCCCACTCGATATTTTTCCCCTTTTCTCTCGGTTCCCCGTACCTTGTGTTTAATAGTGTTTAATAAATTGCTGCAATATGGTTGATGACTTTAAAGTGAAAGTCCGCAAATTTTTACTCTTTACCTAATTCGATTCACTTTATATCGAAAATGCTTCATGCAAAATTACAGTGGTGTATCTTTTTTATTAAGGGAGATATTTATAGTTAAAAGTTGACCGTAGTCCAGTTATGGGTATCGCCATTTGGATCGGAAGTGACGAAATATTGATACAGATTATTATAATTTGTATCACTAACAATTACGGAGAAGACACGATTCAGAGAAAGGATGCTGGGTAATCATGGGTTTGACCAAGAGCCGGATAAATTTTCAAATTGAATTTATCAATAGATATTAAAATCAGTGATATGATCGTGAGCATGGCATACAAGTTAAATATCGTGAAAGATATGATAAATATATCCCATATTTAGAAAATTCTACATTATTTTTCATTTTTTGTCGAAATTCAAGTTGAATAAGTTTTGCCTCTCATTATCACAAATACAAAAAATACTAGCCTCCTGTTCAAAGCTAACTAAACGGATACATATTCTCTTTTTAGCTAGGATGTATATCACGTAATTCGACGATTTCGTTAAAAAGTATCCATAATCAGTAACAAAAATGCTAATTTTTCTGTTGATTTTTTTATAATAATCCATATGATGGTGCAGTATACAGTGCACATCAACGTGCTGCAGTAGAAAGCAAAAAAAAA
>MJUU01066806.1:10793-28705 GCA_002080025.1 Modiolus philippinarum
AGGATTGTGGTTCCACTACAAAGTGTAAAGTAAGTGAGAACCGAACCGTCAGTCAAAAGAACGAACAATCCATCGACAAAGGCAACATCGGAAACACTAAGAAACAAGGACACCACTTGAGTACGGGACAAAAAAGAAAAATGAAGACACACATACATGCAGATGAACAACACGGACCCAATAAAAACCATGGGTAAGATCAGGTGTACCGATAGTAAAACAAGTGTTGATCGTATTACAAGGCAATACCAAGTCCACAACCGGTAGAACAAGGCTTTATTACACTAACAAAAATGGTAAAATATGTTTTTAGTCCAAGGCCCATGGCTCCTTCAAAAATCAGTGCACCGGAACCAATCTTATACTTGATCTGTAACTCATTCAGGTATACTCACATACAAAATATCAGACCAATACCTGCAACAATTTAGAAAAAAAGTGCGGAAAACTGTCATTTTACGAAAATTTTCCAAGTCTAAGGCCCACAACTCCGTTTAAAGTCAAAGTTTAAGGACCGAACCCAAACTTTAAGTTGATCTGTAACTCAATAAGGTAGATGCACATACAAAATATCATACCAATACCTGCAACAGTTTAGAAAAAAAGTGCGTAAAACTGATATTTTACTAAAATTTTCTAAGTCCAAGGTCAATAACTCCGTCAAAAATCAGTGGACCGGGACCAAACTTAAACTTGATCTGTAACTCATCAAGGTAGACTCACATACAAAATATCAGCCCAATACCTGCAACGGTTTAGAAGAAAAGTGCGGAAAACTGGTGCGGGACTGACAGACGGACGGACAGAGCGCAAAACTAAAGTCCCCTTCGGCTATCGCCGGTAGGGGACTAATAAGTAGAACAAGTTTAAAGAAAACTAAGGACAGTTCAGAGATGATAAAGAGGTATCGCTAGTTAGCAGTGATTTTTTTTTTCATTCAGCATAAAGCATCAAATCTTTTCCAAATATGGTTTAACATGTGTTCTGTTTTATGCACTATCATATCAAAACAAATTCAAATTTTAGATAAAAGATTCAGACTGGAATACAATTTTGACACATTGTGACCATTTCTATAGGTTTTTGCTAAAATTTGTTATTAAATTTTGGAAGGGCAAATATAAACTCGCAACTATAAAACTTGGATTTGGTTCTAGGTGTCCTCCGAATAATACCATCTTTCAAAACACTGTAAAACGGCTAAAACTGATGCAAAATGCTTTAATAGCAATATTCGACTTCTAATATGTCAGACAACATACAAGTAAGGCGTGTATCATTTTTATTCCTAAAAGGTAAACCTACCTTGGACAATCTGACACGATTTAGCATATTTTGAAAATGACTCACAATAAGAACAAATTCACTAAAAAATTGCCCTACTTTTTTCAATATAAGCATATTCATACACACAACATTGAAAACTTGAATACCATAGGTTCTTTAATCAAATGGAATATGTCAGCGTGAACCCTCATCAGAGGTGTCAGTGGTAAAATCCTGGTACTGGCATACTTCATACACAAAACTTTGAAAAGTTGAATACCATAGGTTCTTCAATCAAATGGAATATGTCAGCAACCCTCATCAGAGGTGTCAGTGGTAAAATGCATATGTAGCTATTACTATGCCAATAGCTCTTTGCATAAAGTGTTGTTATCTTTCCCTGGATTGAAAATTTCCATATAGGCATTCTTTAGGTCATGTTGGCATACTTTGTCATTCCTATTGAACTGGCAGTTTTGAGCATATAGAGTCAAATACAGTGAAGTTAATATGGAATTTTTTATTCGTGTTCGCATCGGAAATCTATTATCTACTATTATACGAATTAAATTGGGGGCTGTTTATAAAAAAAACAGCCCCCTGTGAAAATGTTATGGTCAGTGTCTTAGGAAGATGGTTCTGTGCTACCTGTACTACTCAAATAACACAGGAACTAATTTTTGCTGGTCAATAAACCGTATAGTTCTTCCAAATTGAATTCATTTTGGTACGGTCCTGAAGGTGTTATACACAAAACAAAAGTACAAAAATTGTCATAATCTGTCGACATTGCATTCGCGTGGCAAGTTCAATGGTCGAATCTTTCATCTGAAAGTATGAGATGCAGTTATGATAGTTAAGATAGTGTATATGTCTTCTCGATTGTCTCGATTTTTCATTCGCAAAACTGGTATGCTGTTAGTAAATAAGGCATTAAATTATTTACTTGTTCACAGTATATTAGAGTCAAAAAGATACAACAAATAACATAAGCTCTGTGAAGATTTAAACTTTGATTTCTAAATATTATACACACACTCGACGATCAACACAGTTATAAACAATCAAGATTGAAATGCAAAACCACGACAGCTTCTGATGTCAGTATTTTTTGTTGAGATTTTAGTTCATACCCTTTGTATGTTAATAAGTAAAAGCAATCATATTTTGGCAACTCGATACTTACTTTTTGTATCGCTCCATGTTGTTCCTCAAAGTTACGCACGGAGCATTTGATTTTTAGGCGGGAGGGGGATTGGCATTTCAAAACAAATCTAGTTCCGATTTTTGTCGCCAAAATATTTCTGACGAGCACCTGGGTTGAAAAAAAATAATCTGGTTCTGACTTTGTCCATTAGAAAAAAATTGGCTCAACAAAATTTCATCGCATAGTGTATATCGGAAAAAATAATCTGGCCCGCGAAGCGCCCCCCCCCCCCCCCAAAAAAAAAAATTCCAGGCTCAGGTAAAACCCACAACCCCTGAAAATCAAATGGCCCGTGCCTTATATATGTGTATTTATAACCATATATGACGCCAGATAGATGCGAGCCTTCAAATACTATGCTTTCTTTTGTTACTCTTATGTTTCCATACTCGATACTCGCTTTTTGTAACTCGATACTCGCTTTTTGTCACTCGATACTCGCTTTTTCTAACTCGATACTCACTTTTTGCTACTCGATACTCGCTTTTTGTTACTCGATACTCGCTTTTTGTAACTCGATACTCGCTTTTTCTAACTCGATACTCGCTTTTTGTCACTCGATACTCGCTTTTTGTAACTCGATACTCGCTTTTTGTTACTCGATACTCGCTTTTTGTTACTCCATACTCGCTTTTTCTAACTCGATACTCGCTTTTTGTTACTCGATACTCCCCTTTTCTCACTCGATACTCACCTTTTCTTACTTGATACTCGATACTCAACCAAAAGCAAATCTCGCAGCAGCGACACCAATCCGGAAAAGCGGGAAGGTGAATAACGATTTATTTCACTGAAACGAATTCAAACTATATGTTCGCTAGATAGAATAAACAAAAAATACCCTGTCTTTGAGAGTTTCATTAAATCAACTTAATGAAAATAATGATTTTTTGCAATCAAATGTTTTGAAATGACTGATTTCTTTAAAATGCATTCAAAAAGTAGTGTTTCCAAAAAAGTACTCTGTCTTTGAGAATTTCGGGAAATTTATCAAAATTAGAATTAAAATGTTTGCAATCATTTTATTTAAAATGACTGATTTCAATAAAATATATTCATAAAGTATGAATTCCCAGAAGAATTCCTAAAATAATCTTGTCTTTGATAGTTTAAGAAAATTTACCAAAATTGGAATCAATTATTTTTAAAAACAAATTGGATAAAATGTTTGTCATATCTGAGCAAATTCTTAAAGTATTGTTGCTAGGTAGACTTCTGAAAAATAAGTTGTCTTTAAGACTTTCAGAAAATTTACCAAAATTGGAATCAGTAATTTTTTAAATCAAATTGGTGAAAATGTTTATCCTAATCTAAAAAAAAAAAATCTAAAAGTATGGTTGCTAGGTAGTATTTTCAAAAATAAGTGGTCTTCTAGACTTTCAGGAAATTTACCAATATTGGTACCTATCGAATACTTTTGAAATCAAATTGCTGAAAATGTTTGTCCTAATCGAAACAAATTTTAGAAATAATGGTTGCTAGAATTCTAACAAATAAGTGGTCTTTGAGACTTGCAGGTAATTGACCAAACTTTGAATCACATTATAGAATTTCAAGTATTCAACATTTTGTTTTCTACCAAACACTTGCTACATTTAAGAGATAACCATACCGTATTTTAGGATCTGAGGGGGTAAATCGTGGATTTTACTGTCGCAAACTGAGTTTTCCGGCGACGCGTTAGCGGAGCCGGAAAACGGATGTTTGCGACAGTAAAATCTTAGATTTACCCCTGAAGATCCTAAAATACAGTTTGGTTATCTCTATTCTAATGCAAATCCGCAAAAAAAACATTCAAAATCGATTTTTAAATCACAGGAATTTTGGTATGCGTCTGCGCAATTACGTTGCTATTGCTTCCGACGGTAAATCGTGGATTTTACCCCCTCAAAATTCTGACGCTAACATAAGTGCATTAGAATATAAGATTATGTGCTCAAATTAAAAAAAAAATACGACTTTTTGACATTTTCGGGTAATTTTCCAAAATCGGAACCGGAATCCAAATTATGAAAGCTTATTGCAAATTTACAAATTCTATGCAAATCCCTAAATCCAAAAAATTATGTAGGAGAATTTTGCGTCATGTGCCACATGTGTCAAAATCCACATCTTTGGGCCTTTGTCAAATCTACATGTTGGGGCCTCTTTTTTGCACCATAATTTCTGAATCCAAAAATGTGTGAGAAGTATGAGTCACAAGTGACAGACTGACAGAGGGTTCGACAAAATCCACAGACTTTCTCTCTAAAGTGGGGGGGGGGGGTAATTATTTGGTACGGATAATCAATATGGAACCATAAGGTCATGTTAATTGGCTCCTAGCTGATCAACTCTTTAAAAACAGTGCATTTATTTGGTTTCTGAAACATCAGATGGGGATATTTCTATGTAGATTAGGATATAGGAGGTAATGTCAAAAATAAGGATTTCTGGGGTTTTCTCTTTTGATTCAAGTTAAAATATTTCGCAGTGTATCACCCACTTTCATTTCATTAATAGATTTTGTAAACCAAAGATGTGCATTTTAAAACATGTGACACACACTCCTCCTTCATTTTTGGATTTAGGGATTAAATCTTTACGCTGAATTGCTGCATATATTCTGTAGATTTGTAATAAGCTTTCGGAATTATGATTCTAGTTCCAGCTTTGGTAAATTTCCTGAAAATGTCTAAGACTCATTTTATCAATTTGTTCATATAATCTTATATTTTAGAAAGAGTTTGATAGGAAATGAAATTCTGAATAATGAAACTCCAACTTTTATTAATTTACTGAAAGTCTCAAGCGCCATTTAGTTTTTGAAATTCTACTTAGCAACCATACTTTCAGAATTTGTTTCGATAAGGACGAACATTTTCAGCAATTGGATGGCAAAAATATTTGTTTAAAATTTTGGTTAATTTCCTGAAAGTCTCAAAGACCACTTTTTTGTAATTCTACCTAACAACCAGACTTTTGGACTTTTGTTACAATTAGGACAGACATTTTCACCAGTTGGATTTCAAAAATATTCGATTCCAATTTTGGTAAATTTCCGGCAAGTCTCAAAGACTACTTATTCTTTTAATTCTATACTTTTGGAATTTTGTTTCGATTGGGACAAACATTTTTACCAGTTTGATTTCAAATATATTCGATTCAGTTTTGGTAAATTTCCGTCAAGTCTCAAAGACTTCTTATTTTTTTAATTCTACATAGCAACCACATTTTTAGAGTTTGCTTTGACCAATTGGATTTAAAAAATATTTCTTATTTAGGTAAATGTCCTATAAATGTTTAAAACAACTTTTTTTAAATTTGTTTTGATTATTACACACATTCTCACTGATTGGATTTCCAAAACATCTGACTTAAATTTTGGTAAATTTCCGGAAAGTCTCAAAGACCCCTTTTTGGAAATCTACATAACAACTATATAACCTTGAATTCCTTTTAGTAAAAGTGATTATCGATTATTCGCTTTCAAAAGTGCCAAGAAAAAAATATGCACAGGTTTTGAGTATGGGGATCACTGTCATTTCGGTAAGTCATTACTCTATATTGGATTACTCTAAATTTTGGACTTTGAATGTAGGAGTTTTACCTGCAAAGTGCGGGGATAGCTGTCGTTTTTGGCAGCCTCGTCTAGTGTTTTCTTTGGTGGTTCAAGCTTAACTAATAAAAGTGTACCCAGCCCATTGCTATTTCATCATAAACCCTTTTAGAGTAATAAGAATATGACAGAATGTCTTGTCAAGAATGCATAAGTAATTTGATTCTCTTAATATCTTACTGGGATTTTCCGCTTAGAAAACACGAACAATCTTTAACAGATGCAAATCCTATTCTTGAACAAGTTACAATTACGCCATGTATCCATTATAAATATTCTTGTTTTTTTTGCAATGGACTAGATGAATGTCCTGTGGTTGCTTATATGTTGCGATTGTCTTGCATGTATTTTTGTCTTTTTGTCAGGGTACTAAATGACGGCGGTTGTAAGAACACTAACCTTTATGAGTAAGAACAACTATGGATGTAGCAGTGTTTGGCATTAGAAATGAATACAAATATACCGCTCAGTGCTTAACTTACAATGAGATGTGAGAGCAGCACATTGTTTAAGGCCTCATGCTGACTTCAAGAGTAAGAACAAAAACAAATGCGTTGTTCAATTGCTTGTTTTTTACCATATTTTTGTATAACTTTGTCTCATATGCATTAAATTATTTAATTCACATCTTTTCATTATTAATGTTGGTATAAGTATATAGTTAAATATATATTTGAATCGTCTAAGGAATTCATTATAATTAAATCCTCAGGGTTTGAGATCTCAGTAAATTTTTTTAACTTCTCCGGTTTATCCACTGACCACCTTTTCTCACAAACGAAGTACAGCTTGCAAAATAGGCATGGTTCCATTTTGTAGATCTGTAGTATATAAATCGCAGATGTGCATACTAGGTACATTTTTTTCATTTCTTGAAAATTTATACCAAAATGATAATTGAATTTAGTCATTTTTATGTCAAAATAATCTCATCAGGGAAAATATATAGATCAAAATAATCGCTTTCAGAGACAAACATATGTTTAAAGGATATACATCCTTTGTGCATTTAGCTATGCTCTAACAGTTTCAAGATCGGAAGTTTTTATTTAAAGTGCAGTTACATATATAATAGCAATGTGTACGGTGATTCTGGTTTTTATTTTTGTATAGGTTTGGCACTGTATGTTTTATGTCCATCCGTCATTTAGTATGACATCAAACTTTTCTCCTCCAAAACCGGGTTGTCCTTTTCAACCAAACTAGTTGGAAATGACGTAATACTGAAGTTACTGTGAATTTAAATTCTGCATATGCGCATTTCGACAAATTATGTCTCTTCAGTGCAGATAAAATCTAAACGTTTGGAAGACCATAAAACCAAAGAAGCTAGAAAAACTGATAGAGAACAAATAACCAATATGATCTAAATGTAAAGCCAAAATCAGCTAAGGACAGAGCTTTGCATGAGATACTCCTTAGTTTTCTATCAAATTTACAAAAATTTGGAATTTAATATATATTGTAGATGTACGACATGCTTTTTATTTTTCTGATTTGTTTACACGATTTTCACATCATATTTGGACTTTACCATTTTAGCCCATCTATCACGCTCCTATTATCCGAAATTTCCCTAACTCATTTTCAACCAAACTTGCATTCGGGTGTCTTTATTTTATTTGGTGTCTTATGCGTATGCCTCCATTATCGACATCTTCTCCAGAACCGGTTTGGTTATTTCCATCAAACTTAGGGGATGTCTTTAACACATATATTGCAAATGCGTACGATACATTTTATCAACCTTTAATTTTCGTTTTTTCCTTACGATGGAGCTTGAAATTTTAAGCATGTTAGAGTCTTTATAGTATAAAGGTGTGAGACATTTTAACCATGCCAAAAATCTAAGACGCTGGCGTACACCCAAATAAGATGAAATCCCGCCCAATTTTCAAAAGTTTGTTTTTACGGCAACGGAAGTGGTTATGATGTTACCATACCAGGAAATGAAAGAATGTGACATGTAGCCATAAATGGAAAATCTTTCCAAATATGGGCATATTCGGACATCGACATAAAACTACGAGACGATATTAATTTCGACAAACCCATCAAAAAGATCGTCCTGATCCGACGTCAGGTCAAAAGACGTATTTTGAGAAGGTCATGTCAGGGAGAGTGACGACGTGAAATCCGTTCCTGAGAGGATTACCTGGCTGTACTGGCTATTGCAAACCTTCTACGACTGGAAAAACTGTGGTGCCAAAAGTGGAATTCGTTCGCTGCATTTTGATCCACCTAGAGACAGTACTTCGGTGAACAGACGAGAAACTGGCTCTTGTTGGACGATCTGATGTCGACCGCGGTCAAAGCCCTGCATCAACGACATCTTCAAAGAAGGATAGCGTCATCGAAAACTGCTTTAGTTTAAAAAGGAAACAAACCAGAGGAGTGACCGCGACTGCCTCGTCATTTTTCCATAGCGTCGATCGGCAACCCGTCTTCATGCTAACCGCGGACATCTCTTACTGCGATGATTCAAAATGGTCACAAAGATACCTTACTCATTAATGGTAGTAGACCCGAAGACTGCTACACCGGGAACACTCGAGAATACGCCGCGACATCCGTGGCGAGGACGCCGAAGCAAGGTCACGGAAAACGAGGAAGACTTCAACGGAAATGAAACGGGCCTGTTAGCCAGTGACGCAATATAGAGTGTGATTCCAGACTCCGTGACTGCGACAACAAACTGTCGGTCAAACTATCCAGGAAGAACAACGCAAAATGATCATATGGATACGAACTGGAATGTGAACCAAAGAGCTTCCTGTCACAGTATCTTGCGCAGACAAATTTCCGAAAAGACATGCGATTTCGTCGTCAATATCGACATCTGCAACTCGATGTTGTGCCACTCTCCGCAGGACTAACTCACAGAATTTTTCGATTCGTTTAGCAGGGCACCAGAAACGCTACCCTAATGCTTAATGCTTCAGAACTGTATTGGTGGTAAACGAACCCCACCTTTTGCCAGTGCAACTCGAGGAAACAGCTGTACTTCGTTCTATTCGTAAAGTGCAAATATTGGAACTTCACCATGGAAAATTTCTCTGCATTGGATCCAAAGACCGTCAGGTCTGGGCTGAAAAACATTTACAGATGAATTTGTGACAGTAACAATATGAAAAACTAGAACATATCGCTGTTGTCCGACACAACTTTTTCTTTACTCTTAAGTCATCTCCTGTTCTATGCTACCCAAGAGATAAAACCGACGGTTACTTTTCTTGATAATCCAACAGATATCTACTTCAATTTGGCAACCTTGTTCAAGTGATACTCTACCTTACTTCGATATATTGTTACATACGTTCAATGTTCATTCCAAAAATAATTGATTTTCCCTATTAAGGACTGTTTTCCATATATGTTAGATGATGGTCTACCCCATTACCGAATATAGTCGGATATGTGAACGATAATTAAGCGTTTACCCTTCCTAGTGCCTCTACCAAGTCCGACTGTCCCGAGTTCCTATTGTTGTTTACGTTTGTCGTTTGTCTTATTTGTGTTTTTCCTGTGTAGTTCCCTGTCGGATTGTAATTTTCAGCCATTGTATCTATTATATAATTTTTAATACATTTACCTTGTTTTAACATATTTATCATTATAGTCACGTGATACCCACCTTCGTTCAAAATATGGTCATGCAAGTTTTATAGTATTCCTAATGAAAAGGAAGCGTTTTCCATATTTTGAAATCTTTTACAATTTTGTTAACATGTCCTTATTTCCCCATATGTTATCGCCATACCTACTGCCAAGACATAAAGGAAAATTTTGGGAATTGATACCTCATTTTGGTGTATTCCAATGCCTTAAGTTTTTTGCATGCAAGAAATTTCTCAACCCTACAATTTTCAAGACTCAAATTGGTAAACCTCCATTAATCACACGTCCTCCTAAATAGCTGGTTACTTTTCAACTAAACTTGCAGGAATGCTTTAAGTGTATCTTTTTTTTTGTTTTTTTTTTTTTNTTATATACTCCTCCTCGTTATTTATCAACCAAACTTGCAGGAATGCAAAAAAATATTGTAATGTGAACCATTCTTTTTTTTTTTGTCTTTTTATCTTTATTCTAAAGATTTCCAGGCAATCAATGAACTTTGTTACTTTATTCTGTTTGAGCCTCCACGATAAGCTGATCTGCATCACCTTCATAACAGCAGGGGTCTTTAAACCAAACTTTCGCGTGATTTCCCCAATATATACTTCAGTTGACGTGTATTTATTTTGTTCTTCTTTGGCTGAATTTTTCTAGCTTTTTTATACTATTATTGGATTGTATTATTCTTTAACAAATAAACAATAGTGCAAGCGAAACATGTGTTACGTGGAACAAGTACATTTTCATTAATATGTGCCATCATCGCCAGATACTTTTTGATCTCACCTGGCCTACGAGGCCATGTATGCTTTTTTACCACTTTGCTTCCGTAGGTTTCGCCTCCGTCGCCGTCCGTCCCTCTGTCCATTGTAAACTTTTACAAAAATCTTCTCCACTGAACCCATCGAGTCCATTTTAACTAAATTCTACCTGAGTGATTTCCACAGTATGTTGTCCGACGAGATCGAAGACTAGACAACATGTCTGCCGTTACTAGAAATAGGATATATATGGAAAAACTGCAGTTCTTAGCTCAACTGGCTATGCCAGGGTGAGCTTTTGCCATCACTTGGCGTCCGGCGTCCGTCGTCCGTCCGTCCGGCGTAAACTTTTCATTCAAAGATCTTCTCCTATGAAACCACTAGGCCACTTGGAACCAAATTTGGGCACAATAGTTCTTTAGTGGTCCCCTTTAAAAAAGGTATCCGGCAGGTCCGTACCTCTGGGAACATAGTTTTAACATTGGACCCTATCGGTAAACACATTCAAAGATCTCAAAAACTACCAGTCCAATTATAACCAAACTTAGTAACAATGGTCCCTAGATGGTCCCTTCCAAAAAAAGGTATCCGGCAGGTCCGTACCTAATCAAAGATGGCCGCCAGCGGGGAACATAGTTTTAACATTGGACCCTAGGGAAAAAACATTCAAATATCTTCTCAAAAACTACCAGTCCAATTATAACCAAACTTAGTCAAAATGGTCCTTAGATGGTCCCTTCCAAAAAAGGTATCCGACAGGTCCGTACCTAATCCAAGATGGACGCCAGCGGGGAACATAGTTTTAACATTGAACCCTATGGAAAAGACATTCAATGATCTTCTTCTCAGAAACTACAAGTCCAATTATAACCAAACTTAGTCACAATGGTCCTTAGATGGTCCCTTGCCAAAAAGGTATCCAACAGGTTCTTACCTAATCCAAGATGGCCACCAGCGGGGAACATAGTGTTAACATTCGACCCTTTGGGAAAGACATTCAAAGATCTTCTTGTCAGAAACTACCAGTCCAGTTATAACCAAACTTAGTCACAATGGTCCTTAGATAGTCCCTTGCAAAAAAGATATCCAACAGGTCCTTACCTAATCCAAGATGACCGCCAGCGAGGAACATAGCTTTAACATTGGACCCTATGGAAAAGACATCCAAAGATCTTCTTCCCTGAAACTACCATTCCAATTAAAACCAAACTTAGTCACAATGGTCCTTAGATGGTCCCTTCCAAAAAAAGGTATCCGGCAGGTCTGTACCTCACCCAAGATGGTTGCCAGCGGGAAACATAGTTTTAACATTGGACCCTATGGAAAAGACATTCAAATATCTTCTCAAAAACTACAAGTCCAATTATAACCAAACTTAGTCACAATGGTCCTTAGATTGTCCCTTGCCAAAAAGGTATCCAACAGGTCCTTACATCCAAGATGGCCACCAGCGGGGAATATAGTGTTAACATTCGACCCTTTGAGAAAGACATTCAAAGATCTTCTTGTCAGAAACTACCAGTCCAGTAATAACCAAACTTAGTCACAATGGTCCTTAGATAGTCCCTTGCAAAAAAGGTATCCAACAGGTCCTTACATAATCCAAGATGGCCGCCAGCGGGGAACATAGCTTTAACATTGGACCCTATGGAAAAGACATCCAAAGATCTTCTTCTCAGAAACTACCATTCCAAATAAAACCAAACTTAGTCACAATGGTCCTTAGATGGTCCCGTCCAAAAAAGGTACCCGGCAGGTCTGTACCTTATCCAAGATGGCCGCCAGCGGGGAACATAGTTTTAACATTGGACCCTATGGAAAAGACATTCAAAGATCTTCTTGTCAGAAACTACAAGTCCAATTAAAACCAAACTTAGTCACTATGGTCCTTAGATGGTCCTTTCCAAAAATATATCCCGCAGGTCCGTGCCTAATCCAAAATGGCCCTCAGTGGGGAACTCAGTTTGAACATTGGACCCTAAGGGAAAGACATTCAAAGATCTTCTCAGAAGCTACCAGTCCAATTATAACCAAACTTTGTCACAATGGTCCTTAGGTGGTCCCTTCCAAAAAGAATATCCGGCAGGTCGATACCTTATCCAAGATGGCCGCCAGCAAGGAACATAGTCTTAACATTGGACCCTATGGAAAATACATTCAAAGATCTTCTTCTCAGAAACTACTAGTCCCATAATGGTCCTTAGATGGTCCCATTCAAAAAGGTATCAAGATGGACGCCAGCGGGGAACATAGTTTTAACATTGGACCCTATTGAAAATACATTCAAAGATCTCCTTCTCAGAAACTACTATTCTAATTAAAACTAAACTAAGTCACAATGGTCCTTAGAAGGTCCCATCCAAGAAAGGTATCTGGCAGGTATGTACCTCATCCAAGATGGCCGCCAGCGGGAACATAGTTTTAACATTGAACCCTATCGAAAAGACATTCAAAGATCTTCTTCTCAGAAACTACCAGTGCAATTATAACCAAACTTAGTCACAATGGTCCTTAGATGGTCCCTTCCAAAAAAGGTAACCGGCAGGTTCGTACCTCATTCAAGATGGCTGTCAGCGGGGAACATAGTTTTAATATTGGACCCTATTGATTTTGAGGGGAACCCCTGCCCAAATTTTGGATTTTTTATTTGAATTGTGGTCTGAATGTTTTAATTTCAGCAGTATGTATTACCTTGATTATAAGGGGAACCCCTGCCCAAATTTTTTTTGGAATGGTGCTCTGTTATGGGTTGTAATGAATGGTGGAGCTTTCTGCTAAACTGTTTTGTTTTTCCTATTGCAAATGGCTTTTATCTATGTCAGCGATGGTCAAGGTGAGCGATACAGGCTCTTGAGAGCCTCTTGTTTGTTTTTTTAAAAAAGCTATAAAGATAAGAAGTTTGAAATTTCGTATTTCAATATTAACTAATGACATGCCTCACAGTGGAATAAAAAGGACAACAGGAACCGTAAAGCGATTTTTTTTCGCAGGTCAAAAATTTCTCAGATTTGAGTGGAAAAAATTTGCCCAAAAAATTTAGCGCTTTAATTTCCGCGGATAACGAATGATTATATATCTTTCTTACGAGAAAAAAATTAAAAATATGACAAATAATTAAGAAATCTGCATAATTGTGAGCATTAATCATATTTACCTTAATTAGAATTTTTTAACCGCAATAATTTGTCCAATTACTGTTTTGCATGCTGCAAGTAACAAGTTAATTAATGTGCAGATTATAACTGTCCACATTGACAAAATACCAAAAGGAATTAATCTCATTGGTGTTTGAATAGATAGTTAATTAAAATTCTAAATTCTTATATAGTAAGAATAATAAAAAGAAAGTTATTGTATCAGATTTTTTAAGACAAATACAATGAATATGGAGTAAGAATGATTAAAATTTTCGCGGAATTTATCTTCACGATTTTGGTCCATCCGCGAAAATAAAACTCCACGAAAACCAAATAACAAAATACCGATGTCATTGAGAACCCACTTTCTGCATGTGGCCACTTCGACAACCTTATCTGTTCAATGCAGATGGAATCTAAACATTGGTAATCCAGAAAAAGAAACATGTATAAAAGCTGACAGAGAAGAATTAATAAAAAGTACCCCATTTAAAGCCAAAACAGCTAAGGACAAATTACTCCTTGGTTTTAAACTACTAGTATGTACTGGACTACTGGATTGGTGTATACCCCAAGGCACTAACAGTCCACCAGCAGTAGCATCAGCCAATTGGTAATTAATACCAAAATTACTGTGAATTTACTTTTGGCTTAAGGCCAAAATGTTTTTTTTTTTTTTGATAGATACGGTTTCCCACTATCAAAATATCCCATTTATATGAGTATCAATTAAGAAATAGATTATTGCAAGCGGGCTCTATGCGAATTAGAACATGGGCAGACCTTATATTTGTCAATATTTTATACCGAGCGATAGCGAGGTATAAAATGAATACAAATATAAGGCCTGACCATGTTCTATTTCGAATAGAGCCCAATTGCAATAATCTATTTCGATTCTAATATATTTAACAAGCGTTCTGAACATTCGAAGCGGCTCCGGGACTTAGGGGGCAATATTGGGTTTGACACTAGAATTAAAATATGTCGAAAAACTGCATCCAAACACACATAATTGGAAAAAGAGAAATATATATTCTCTATTTTATTAATACAAGTTGATCATAAGCTTATGAATAAATACAAATAATATATTGTTAAAATATAAAATACGGATATTTTAAAATGGAAGCGGGTATAAAAATGAGCTGGTTGTATTTCTGATTTATGCGACTGCTTAGTTATGTTATATTTGAAGCCAAAAAAGAAAAGAAAACGGAATAAAACTCATATTAATAATTTTATTTACGTTAAAAATTAAGAATTTTATATCTAAATTGTAGACCATGATTTGCAACATAGATAAGATTTCATAACAACAACACATTCGTTGCTAGGTTACGGGTTATGTCAATTTCAGTTCCGAGTCTTAAATTCAGTAATCGTTGTAAATTTCAATTATTGTTATTATTTGATGCAGCTTTTGAGTGATTCATTATTTAAAATTTCATTTACACATGAATATTGAGTGAATAAAATGTGAAACTGCACATTACGAATACCCTTTTGTAAAAAAAAATATACGCATGTGCTAAAAAATATTCTGTTGGAATTAGAACATAACTTTGTTTCTAAAGGCAAAGAAGAGAGTCATATTAGAATGATCATTTTTGGATACTCGGTTCTTGATTATTTCTCTAGACAAAGTGTATTTGTAATTTGTAGGAATTTCGATTGTTTACGTGGTGATAATCCCACTAGTTGCAGGACTGGTCATCATTATATCATCTGGTGTGACTTTCTTATGCATCAAAAAGCATGATATCTGTGTACCAAGTCTACATTTAGGTGAACCCCAAGCAATTGTACAGGTTGATGGTGTCGTTGTTTTAGGTAGTGCTGGAGAACAAGTTACCTTTTCAGGTCAATATCAATCCCTGGCAGAAAACTGGCAGAGCAATTCAAATACGTATGCAGACATAGTTGAAGGTGTTCAAAGGAGAGCGGTTGATGATGCTGTTCCTCATATCTATGACGAATGTGAGAAATCATATTCAAGGCAAAATGTATACCAGTCTTTAATGAAAGGGAACGAAGATGGTGTCAACATATATGATTGATAACAAGTGCATAGATGAGTCTGAAAAGATTATAGAAGTTTTGAAAAATGCAAGAAATGATGATAAAATAATATTTTAGTGCACGCCAATTAACCAATATGTCAGGTTGGGAATACATTTTTTAGATCTTTGTATTTATTATGTAGATTTCTATATACGTGTACAGCATGCAAAAATAGTAAAAAGAAAAGTTATGACCAGAATACAATGTACTTAAACTTATAAGCATTGAATCAACGGCTTTTAGTGAACTGGTTTCAAAAGCCCGAACTGCTAATCCTAAAAGAAAGTTACCATTAATGTTGTTTATAATACATTTTTACCCCCTCGCCAAACGAAGTTGGGGAGGGGATATAGCGTTTCGCCCGTTAGTCCGTTCGTCCGTTTGTCCGTCCGTTCAAAAAGTTTGAATAACAAGTCATAGTTGGGCAAGGTTTTGTCCATGGATTCAAAAAGTTTGAATAACAAGTCATAGTTGGACAAGGTTTTGTCCATGGATTCATCTTGAATAGTACCTGAGGAGGTGGATTTGACCTACATTTCATGCATGAATGACTCAGGTTAAAGTTTTTGTAAGAGTCCAGATCTGGGATACTACAACTCTTAGAGGAATAATATTTTGTATGTAGATGCGTCTTGTAAAGTTACGAAGCTCCAGATAACAATAAGGTCACTTTGACCTACATTTCATGCATGAGTGACTTAGGTTAAAGTTTTTGTAAGAGTCCAGATCTGGGATACTACAACTCGTAAAGGAACAATATTTTGTATGTAAATGCATCTTGTAAAGTTACGAAGCTCCAGATAAAAATTAGGTCACTTTGACCTACATTTCATTCATGTGTGACTTAGGTTAAAGTTTTTGTAAGAGTCCAGATCTGGGATACTACAACTCGTAAAGGAACAATATTTTGTATGTAAATGCATCTTGTAAAGTTACGAAGCTCCAGATACAAATTAGGTCTATTTGACCTACATTTCATGCATGAGTGACTTAGTTTTAAGTTTTTGTAAGAGTCCAGATCTGGGATACTACAACTTATAGAAAATTAACCTTTCATCAGTAGATGCATATGCTATGGGTATGAGGCTCCTGATTGAAATAAGGTCACTGCATTTCTTGCATGACTGGCTCAGATTTAAGTTACAAGCCAGATCATGAATGGTACAACTTTGTGGAGTGCTTTTAATATTAGATAAACATTCAACAATCGGGCGAGGGGATTAGCTGTCGTTTCCGACTGCCCCTTCTCTTGTTGTTCTGTGCATTTAAGTTAATTAGATTTAACCTAATTAATTTAATGATAAAACAGGTTACAAAATATATTTTTTGGAAAAAAAAATATTTGATGATAAAACAAATTCAACAGTACAAACTTACTCCAAATGTATGTTAACAAACTAAGAAGTTCTTATGATAAGTCAACATTTGTCCCTTTTTCCTAAGCTCATAGTTGATTTATTTGTAACTCAAATTTATGTTTTATTTATTATAATTATCATTATAATTATGGTTATTATTTTAAATACTGTTTTCGTTTAATAATAAAATATTCAAACAAAATCGCACTGTGTTTTGCTGCTTTCAACATATGATTTGATCTGTTCTCCATCCTTTTGCTTATATTAAACGCGATAGAATCTTTTTTTTTCTCCTCAGTGCAGAAAAAAGTAAAGCATATGAAAGACGAAATGATTGTTTGTTATATTTAATTCATTCACCAAAAACAAACAAACAAAAATCATTGACCTAGCGTCATCATTGAGATTGAATTTGATAGTTTGTAGTAATAGAAGCTACGACATCTTGAACATCTTTCTGTCATCAATACTGAAACTTTTTAGTTGTTTAAATAGTAAGGATAAGAGTAAACACTTACATATGTCGATAATTACAATCACAGAACACACTTTACAAGGGAACTGCGGGAAATAACACAATTACAGAATACAATTGTTATGAGCCAAGTCCACCAGGCAAAAAGACAAAACAGGTGGAAAACCACCGGAAAAATTGTCAACCGCAATGGTCCCGACCCAGGGGGTACTCTCCATTATCATCTGTACCTAGGCTGGTCACCGGAAAAAAATCTTAACCCCCCAAAAAATAGCACTTTTGAGAAAACCCCATGTGTTTATTCATGGTATATTTCTTGATTTTCTATGCAAACAAAACAACCAAAAATATAATATATTTGCCTACCCCCCCAAAAAATATCTTACAATCATTATACCCCCATAAAAATAGCTAATAATTTTTCTAACCCC
>MJUU01066808.1:0-17354 GCA_002080025.1 Modiolus philippinarum
AAGTTTATGATTTTTATGTTTGTACTTCATCCAAGATGGTCGCCAGCATGGGACATAGTTTAACATAGGACCCTATGGGAAAAGTATTCAAAGATCTTCTTCTCTGAAACTACCAAGTCAAACTGAACCAAACTTGGTGACAATAGTCCTTGGGTGGTCCCCTTTAAAGTTTGGGATTTTTATGTTCATACCTCATGCAGTTTGTGATTTTTATGTTGATACCTCATGCAAGATGGCCGCAAGCAGGGAACATAGTTTAACATAGGGACTCTATGGGAAATGCATTCAAATGTCTTCTCCTCTGAACCTACTGAGCCAATCGGAACCAAACTTGGTTACAATTGTCTTTGGTGATCCCTTCCAAAGTTTGTGATTTTTAGTTTGTACCTTATCCAAGAATGAAAATGTAACATCTGGTGAACTGATTTATAGTATGAATGGGTGGTCTGTTGGTGACAATGAATAAAACGAGTCACCAGGTGAGCGATGCAGGCTCATGTGAGCTTCTAGTTTTCAAATGATTAAGTTTTTTCTTGTGTCCATTTAGCATCAACCACTCATAGTAGCCCATTGATATTTGGTATGCAGTTGCATTTGTATCATTGCAGTTCAGTTTCAGTGGCGTTTTATGTCTATGCCCCTACAGTTATGCCCCACTGACTTCAAAATTTTGCACTTTTTATCAAATGTTTAAGTTTTTTCTTGTGTCCATTTAACATCAACCACTCATAGTAGCCCATTGATCTTTGGCATGCAGTTGCATTATCATGATTGTGATCAGTTTTGATCATTTTTGATACATTTGGTATCATTGCTGCTGCTGAAGATCAATGTACAAATTAAGGCAATGCATGGGAAAGGCGAGACATGTCCTGTGTCCACAGTTTATTAGCTCACCTTGCTAATGCCAGGGTGAGCTTTTGCCATCACTTTGCGTCCGTCGTCCGTCCGTCCATCCGTCTGGCGTAAACTTTTCATTCAAAGATCTTCTCCTCTGAAACTACTGGGCCAATCGAAACCAAACTTGGCCACAATAGTCCTTAGATGGTCCCCTGCAAAAAAGTTGTTTTTCAGATCCGGGCTATATCCAAGATGGCCGCCAGCGGGGATCATAGTTTTAACATTGGAACCTATGGGAAAATACTTTCAAAGATCTTCTCCTCTAAAACTACTGAGCCAATTGAAACCAAACTTTGCCACAATAGTCCTTAGATGGTCCCCTGCAAAAAAGTTGTTTTTCAGATCCATGCTATATCCAAGATGGCTGCCAGCAGGGATGATAGTTTCAATATTGGACCCTATGGGAAAACACTTTCAAAGATCTTCTCCTCTGAAACTACTTAGCCAATTGAAACCAAACTTGGCCACAGTAGTCCTTAGATGGTCACCTGCAAAAAAATGTTGTTTTTCAGATCGCGCTATATCCAAGATGGCCTCCAGCGGGGATCATAGTTTTAACATTGGACCCTATGGGAAAACACTTGCAAAGAACTTCTCCTCTGAAACTACTTGGCCAATTAAAACCAAACTTGGCCACAATAGTCCTTACATGGTCCCCTGCAAAAAAGTTTTTTTTCAGATCCCTGCTATATCCAAGATGGATGCCAGCGGGGATCATAGTTTTAACATTGGACCCTATGGAAAATCACTTTCAAAGATCTTCTCCTCTGAAACTACTTGGCCAATTAAAACCAAACTTGGCCACAATAGTCCTAAGATGGTCCCCTGCAAAAAAGATGCTTTTCAGATCCGTGCTATATCCAAGATGGCTGCCAGCAGGGATCATAGTTTTAACATTGGACCTTTGGAAAATCACTTTCAAAGATCTTCTCCTCTGAAACTACTTGGCCAATTAAAACCAAACTTGGCCACAATAGTCCTAAGATGGTCCCTGCAAAAAAAGATGCTTTTCAGATCTGTGCTATATCCAAGATGGCCGCCAGCGGAGATCATAGTTTTAACATTGGACCCTATGGGGAAATACTTGCAAAGATCTTCTCCTCTGAAACTACATGGCCAATTGAAACCAAACTTGGCCACAATAGTCCTTAGATGGTCCCCTACAAAGAAGTTGTTTTTGAGATCTGTGCTATATCCAAGATGGCCACCAGCAGGGATCATAGTTTTTACATTGGACCCTATGGGAAAACACTTTCAAAGATCTTCTTTGAAACTTTTCAGCCAATTGGAACCAAACTTGGCCACAATAGTCTTTAGGTTGCCGCCCTGCAAAAGAGTTGTTTTTCAAGTCTTTGCTTAATGCAAGATGTCTGCCAGCGGGGAACAGTTTTAACATTTGACCCATTGGGAAAACATTAAAAGATCTCCTGAAATTACATAGCCAATAATGAAAACATACTTGGTCACAACGGGCCATAGTTGTTCCCATTTGAAAAATTTGCTTGGCTTGTCTGCATGCCATTCAAGATGGCCCCAGTGGGGAACATAGTTTAACCTTGAGACCTATCGGAAGATGTTCTCCTCTGAAAATATTTAGTCAATTATGAACCAAAATTAGACTCAATGGTCCCCTTCAAGAAAGGTAACAGTAGAACTGCAACCAAATCCAAAATAGCTGCCAGTCTGGAATAAAGTTAAACTTAAGATCAAATAACATCAATGTCTATATTAACAAATTTGAAAATAATGCCCTTAAAACATTGGGATTATTTTAACTGCATATGCCAGCCATGGCCCAGGTGAGAGATACAGGCTCTTGAGAGCCTCTTGTTTAGCTCCCCTTGTAGTTTCAATATCAAATTAATTTCATATGTATCTTTTGTTACAGGTTGTAGAAATAGAGAATAAAGGCCGTGGTGTTATAGCAAGTAAAGATTTTAAACGTGGTGACTTTGTTGTGGAATATGCAGGTGATTTGATAGATCTGAAAACAGCAAAAAAGAAAGAAACAGAATACAGCAAAGACCCAAATATTGGTTGCTACATGTATTACTTCACACACAAGACTGTGAATTATTGGTAAGCTCTTTACATTAATTATCCCCCTACTCAGCGAAAGCTGGGGGATTATGTAATGCAGTCCATCCGTATGTCATACCTACGAACGTACATACACATGTGGGTACGAACATACGTACATATGTGGGTAAGGTCCGCGATAGCTCTTGAACTATAAGAGGTAGAAATTTGAAACTTGGCACCTTACTATAGTATGATCTGAACCACTTTCGTCACTTAAATTTTTTCATTGTAAACTTTTTCTCCTTAAAATATTAAGAAATTATATTCAGTGTCATGCATATGACAAGTTTACAACCCCAAGCCAATTAATTAATTACAAAGGTGATGTTACAGGTAAATTGCTAATTCCCATAATTATACAGGTAATTAACCATACAGTACATGTAGTTGTCAAATCACCAATCAGGTACTATCATTAAATATAATTTAATTATCAGGAAGTCATGAAATGATAATATTTAAAGTTATTATTGCTTAAAGTTTTAAATTTCAACAGAATATTTTGGCGGTCCTACTTTTGTTTCTATCCATAACATTCCGATTGCGCATGCAAATAGACAAACGGTTTACAGGTGTACAAATAAATTACTCCCAATATATAAGACCAATGTTTGTTATGTTTGTCTCAGTCCCAATTTAAATTAAATAAATTTCCAACAAGTTCTGTTGCTTTGTGCAGCCTTTCCAATTTTATTCTGGTACATAGTCGTTTCCGACTTTGTTCAAAATTACAACTTCTTTGTGATTTCCTCTCAACTTTCATTTTGCCATTGAAGAGAATTCCAACTAAATTTTGACATAAAATATAAACACTGATAATAAACATGAAAATTTATTCCAAAGAATTGCTTACATAAGCTCAACACCAAAGCAGAAGACTGTAAATCATACGTTGCTATAATACACAGCATACGAAAATAGCATCCAGGAAAAGGGGGAGAGGGATACTTGTACTTGTGTTTACCTGTAAAAAATTAACACAATTTGATTGAAAAATTCTCTTCATATTCCAAATTAATTTCATTCTTTATATTTCTCTATCAAAAGTTGATGTTCAAATGAAAACTAGTTATTAGAAGGAGCTCATTATAAGTGTATAAAAAGATCTCAAAAGTTACATGATCTGAAATGTTCCTATATATCTTCCCTTTACTGTCTTAGTCTTTATCTTTAAAACATAGATAGTGCTTTAAATGAGTGAAATTGTATTTAGAGTTATCCAGTAATATGCAAAATTTTCTGAAGTATATATGTTTGGAAGCTGAAACTTCTATGTGAGTTTCATTATGTTTATCTAATTTGCTTATTATAGCGGACATTTTGTATGACCCCTGGGGGCATGCCCTTAAGGGACAAAAAACTTAAAACAATAAGTAATCAGCATATGATTGGAACTATAATTGTCCCCTGCTGCAACGCGACGGAGAGACATGGTAACGGTCTGCGTCTGTAAGTCCGTGTGTCACGTTTTTTGTGGGCGCAACTCCTCAGAAACCGCTGGTCAGAATTCTTTCAAATTTTACAGGATTGTTAGTCACCATTAGTACTACATCATGTCGCATCCCCATTTTGATTTGTGAAATTTTGTTGGAGTTATGGGACTTTGATTATTTCCACATTGTTATACAATGGCAATATTTCCACATTGTTATACAATGGCAAATCTTGTGGACGCAACTCCTCAGAAACCGCCGGTCAGAATTCCTTCAAATTTTACAGGATTGTTAGTCACCATTAGTACTAGATCATGTCGCATCGCCATTTTGATTTGTGAAATTTTGTTGGAGTTATGGGACTTTGATTATTTCCACATTGTTATACAATGGCAAATCTTGTGGACGCAACTCCTCAGAAACTGCTAGTCCGAATTTAATCTAATTTTTCAGGATTGTTAGTCACCATATGTACTAGAACATATCGCATCGCTATTTTGATTCGACAAATTTTAGGGGAGTTATGGGTCTTTATCGACTAAATGGATACTACAACATAGGAAGACTTTGTGGACACATCCCGTCATAATCCAATTAAGGGATTTTGCTGAAATTTTGCTGGGCTGTTTGCCACCTAATGCAGTTGATCATATCATACCCACATTTTGAATAGCCAAATTTTACATGAGAAATGGGACTTTATCGACTTTACTGCAGCAGCAGGGGACATAGCTACGCGTAGCAATCTTGTTTTCATTTTGTGGTTTACATTTTCATGGGGAATTTCTTGAATTGCTTTTGGAATCCAAGATAAGAATTTAGAATTTTGGCTTCGGGGCCAAATTTGGTAAATTTCCAAAAAATGTCAAAGACCAATAATTTTTGTCTCGCCTGCAACAAAAGTCGCAAAAGCGAGACATAGCAATCACACAGTATAGGAACCTGTGCGCCTGAAATATCTGTCTTACGATTCAATCTATAGGCTGTAGGACGTTTTTTACAGGTAAACATGTGAAAACAGCATACATTTCCTGTAAGTTTTTTACATATTGTCAATGACTTAGGAAATTTTTTAAGTTTGTAAAGTTCGCCCAACGTGTATGAATGATTAATGTACCCGAAGATGATGTTATTTACAAGTAGCCTGTTGATTTCAAATTCAAAAGTCTATATTCAAGCGTGAAATAAACAGTCGTAAAACAGAATTAGAGCTATTTCTTTGCTTATGTGTGCGTACCTGTCTTTATATTTATATAGCTAGTATATTGTATCATTAACTGCACATACAAAGCCAGATAATCATATGCACTTTCTTTTTGATAGCGAAAATATCATTTAAATAAAATTGTCGACTGTATACTGTTTACGGTAGTACTGTAAGTCTGTTAACTGTCTTATCAAGAAAACAGTTGTAGGCTGACGTATTATTTTTATTGAAATGAGCAGTATTTAGCCGTACCATACAATTTTATTATGTTTTTTGCAATTTGAAGTAATTTATGTTACTTTTGTAGTAAAATGGACCGTGTCAGCAGGCATTTTTGTTACTTTGTGAATGGAACTTTTACTGTTTCGAAGAAATATTTCACTATATCATAGAAGCACGCAAAAAAGAAATATCCAAACACATTTGAGAAAAAAACACGAAAAATAGCAGGATATATAACTTTGATTTATAACATAGGGCTAATAGACTACATTTAAAATAAAGAAATAGGGCCATAAAGCCGTGAATTTTGTTCATAAGTTTGGATATTTTCAGAATAATCTCGCATGTTGTCATAAAATCGTGTAAGGTAGTCTCTGGTATTTGTACTTCCAATGAGTAAAATTAATATATGCCACGCGTGTATGTTTTTTTTTACATGTAAACAGTCGAATATGTCTGTAAATAACATTTTCTCTCTATTTAAGCCATTTACAGTACTTGAAGGACACCAAGAACCAAACAGTTTTTTTGCGAGTGTATAAACATTTGCCCTTCCAAATGACTGTTAGTATAGTTTGGTTCTGTATGTACTATACAGAGAATTTTAACAAAAGTTGCCGAAATCTGTCAAAATTGCAATGAAATGTTACCATCAGTGGCTGAATCTTTTAACTTAAAGTATGAAAATGCATTTGAATTGATTTTCTTATCTTATAACGGATGACCTGATAACACAATTTTGGCAAAGATTTAATACAATCACAAAAACTGGTATGCTGAAGGAAATAAAATCACGAGTAAGTGACCCCCACCTCTTTAAAATGATCATCAATAATAAAAACCAAATCTTAAAAAAAAATCAAGGGTTGGAATTTGATCTGTTTTTTCTTAATTAAGCTCATCTGTTGAACACTGCAGACCTATTTGTTTTTGTTCTTAACAAGTTATGAAAGTGCTGTAATACTTTAATATATCGGATAATTTTGATGGCGTTCCATTTAGTAACATTGGCGGATCCAACCCTTGGAACCCTCAGCCTTTTAAGGAAAAAATTAAAACTCATGCAAAATTTCCGCAAAACTGACAAAAAATGGCCTGAAATCCTTTTTTTTCTGGAAACTCATTGGGAGCCCCCTTTTCGGAAGCTGGATCCTCCAGTGATTTAACATGTGAAATTAATTCTCTTTCTTGTAGTAAAGTACACTTGTAAAAACCTGCATAATCTTACAAAAGTAACAGAATCTATTCGTGCTTGTATACATTAAATAAGGGCCTTTATAGAAGAATACACTGCTTATTGATAGGAATTCAATTGTCTATAGACCTCTATAGACAATATTACAAAATGCTAGTACCACATCGGTTGCCCTTTCTGTAATTTCTTTTCGTCTGGTGGTCTTGGGAGTTTGTAGCATGAGAGGAACCAAACTACATACCTTCCATACAACTTAATTGTCAAGTTTGGTTCAGCGGATTTTTTAGTAAGATCAAGATAATCTCAAAGGGTAAAATATGCAGTGAGAGCCAGGTGTGTGAATATATTGAAAAGAAATCGGTAAATTGTGAAAGACCTTGCATACGCCATCTTATTACAGTTTGCTTCAGCAGTTTCAGAGGTGATGATATCTCAGGACAATTTCAATGTGATTTCTAAAAGTAAAACAAATTAGGGGAAGGTCAAAATTGTTGTATTCTTTAAAAACATGTTAAAATAGCGGGAGACAAAGCGTAATATCTTTCAAATTATTTACAGATTAAGAGATACACACGGAGAAATGAATTGCCGGAAACATTCTGCCGAAACAGACTCGCAATAGTGGTGTAAAAATACACCGGTTTATCGACATATCGCGATATTTTTCAACAAACTCTGTACATCGGTACGAAACCCAGCTTATCGATACTTATTGTCCTTGATTTCTGCTAAAATTTCAGAATCAGTACCACCTAAATGCTTGAAATTTACTGATTTTGGTATGAAAAAGTCATATAGAGGAAAAACAAATGTATTTAGCTGCGTGAAAATAAATACTCTTGTCCCACTTCAGAATATCTTACTATTTTATTACATAAAATAGTTACAAGAAGAAGATTTAAAATGTAATGAAATTGAGAAATCAGAAGACGATACGTATCGATATGTATCACGATACGCCTGCGTTGTATCGCTATATCATGATACAATATTTTATTCATGATACTCATCTCTAACTCGCAAGGTCAAGAACAACAATAAAAGCGTTGTTCCATAGCTTGTTTTTGCCGTGTATTTGTAGAGACGTTGTCTCATGTGCTCCATATCCCTTCATTGATTATCGCAAATAGCTGAAATTTCACTTCTTACCATGTTTTTTCACATATTGTGTAGTAAAATATTCGTTAAACAGCATACAAAACAACCGTAAGTAAGACTTACAGTCTGTGATAAAAGTTACTTTAAACAGCCTACATAATTTATTTTTTTAAAACAACGATTTTCTTAGCAATGCCGCTACAAATGCTGTTGAAATTTGGCATGAAAGTAATAATTAACTTTTTTAGTTGCCCCAAGAAGTGTGAGCGATGTAAGTTTAGCTTTTCGTGTAAAACGGAGAAAAAAATATATTTTGTAACGTAATTTATTGGCATTAATTACAAGAAATCAGCTCTCACGGGATAACTTATTCACAATTAAGAACAAAAACACATTTGACAGTTTATTAGATGAATAATTAACCCATTTTTGTACAAGAAATATTTCTTTTTAAACAATAAAACATGAAAAACTTATCTGGCATACTCTGTTGAAGTGGATTTTCTACGAAAAACGTTCTACAGCCTACAGATTGAACCGTAAGACAGATATTTCAGGCGCACAGGTTCCTATACTGTGAATCATAGATTCTGTCGACATCGGGGTTGTAAATATTTGGTTAACCCAAATGTTAACTTTCTTTGAACGTCAGTAACTTCGTCAAATCAAATTCAATATCAATGAAACTTGGACACAATATTCAGTAGGACTTCATTATTGAATTCCAATTTTTCCGTATTTTGCCAATTGTTGGACTTAGTTTATTTCAATAAATTTTTGTCGTTTCCACTATATCTCAACACCTACATAACATAGAGCAATGATGATCAGTAAGTGGTTACATCTTTAGTAGTAACCAACATCCATACCAGAATTATGTCACCTTGACCTATATTTTCCGCATCAATGACTTCGACAAAATTTTCACTTTGGCCCATAATATCAACAATGTTTAAACAAATTGGAACTTACAAAATTTAGTTTTGACATAGAATTGTTGCATGTAGTTTATAGATAAGCAATAAACTTGCAGGATTTTAGCTCTGTTCCAACTGTGGTAAATTTCCTGAAACTCTCAAAGACCCATTACTTTTTTGAATTTTACCTAGCAACCATGTCTCTTTTTGTGCCTCATTTTATCAGTGATCATTTTCAATAGTCAGATTGCAAAAACTTTGATTCTTATTTTGGTAAATTTCCTGAAAGTCTTAAAGACTTGTTATTTTTTGGAATTCTTCCTTGCAACCATATCTTTTTCCATTCCTAACAGTAATGGTAATCATTTTCAAAAGTCAGATTGCAAAACACCTTGATTCTAATTTTGGTAAATTTCCTGAAACTCTCAAAGACCTGTTTTTTTGTTGTTTTTTTTTGGAATTCTACCTAGCAACAATATCTTTTTCAATTCCTTACATTACGAATCATTGTTTTCAACAGAAAGACTGCAAAAATCTTCTGCTCTGGTTTGGTAAATTTCCTGAAATCCTCAAAGACCAGTATTTTTTGGGAATTCAACCTAGCAACCATACCTTTTTCAATTCCTTACAGTGACAGTAATTGTTTTCAATAGTTAGACTGCAAAAATATTTGATTGTGGTTTTGGTAAATTTCATAAAACTCTTTAAGTCAGGTTATTTGGGGAATTCTATCTAGCAACCACATCTTTTTCAATCTGCAATAATTGGAATTGTTTTCAATAGTTAGACCACAAAAATCTTAATTTTGAATTAAATTTTTATTGATGATTCCTACATATACAAATGTTTATACATTTTCAAACTTTAGTATGGGTCCAAGAAAGGTGAGCGGGGGACTGCTATCTATGGTTGACCTTTTTTTCATCCAAAGGATGGTATGTTCTCCGTTTAAATGCTCCTGAAACCAATTTAAGACCATATAGCTAATAAAAGCTTTACCCTTTTCATTTATTGCATAAGAAGAACTAAAATTTACAAGTGCCTAAGGGTGTATGGCCGCTAAAATTTCACTTGTGCCATTAAATGTTTGAGGGACTTTTCCATTTGAAAATATAGAACCAATTCAATAAATCTGTCATGTCTGTCCCCATTCTCAGTTTGTGACATGTATATATTTTATCTGCTTCTGTGTTAAACAATACAAAAAAAAACCAATGTTTTCAAATGTGAAAGGAAACATACAAACTATAGTATATATGCATACATAATGGTAAATGAGCCAAATTGACATATGTTAATCTTTGAACTTTATCATGAATGAAAATGACAATTCTAATTCAATTATTTTATTCTGTTACTATTTTCTTGTTTCATTATCCTGTTTACCGTCTTGTCTCGATTTATTCGACGGCCAAAATTTAAAGTAAGTATTTTCAGAATTCTTGTACATTGAAACCCCAGTTACTCTACTGTTTGATATTTTCATGTCAATTCAATTGGAATAGTAATCTTTACATACATGTAGTAGAGCTTTTTGACTTCAATAACCTGGAGACATTACTCGACAGTTATTAATCTTTTGCCTAGATTTCAGGTAGCATTTAGTATATCTGACCAAAAATTGATTTTAAAAAGGGAGAAAATCAAATGAATGATGGTAAAATTATTAAAAATCCTTATCATTAAGGTAGATCGAGCCTATAAATGTAAATCTAAAACAGATTTTTTTTACTTTAAGATATTTTGTAGTTGTTTACTCATATGTTCCAACAATAAAATAAAAATGAGTTGTCACCGATCATCTTTTCCTGTTATCAGGCTTTCAAAATTAGGCCAAATTCAAAAATTTTCAGTAATATTTACAAAAATTTTTAGGGCTATTCCATTTAAATCTACCATCCGGGGGGGACGCCATATATTTTAGACCCCACCACCAATAGAAAAAAATATTATTTCTACCATTAGTCAACATCAGGCTTACCCCCAGGACAAAGAGAAAAAAATAAAACTGGCGTTCCCCCCTGGGTGATAAATTTTTCTAGAATAGCCCTTAGGGAACTTCTAGAAAATGCATTACTGTTTAGCTTTCACATCAATAACTATCAGATAGCCTTTTCTCATTTTTTTAGGTATTTAAAAGAGATACACAAAAGCTATAAGTTGACTTTTAAAAATATAAATGACACTTTTTGATAAAGAGAGATATTTTATGTAGTTTACGAAATAGAAAACATTCACGGGAAAAGGGAGATAATTCACTGTACAGTGAGTATAATACTGATGTGTCAATTTATTGTGACGTCACAATGGATATGTCAAGAAAGGTACATTCAGACTTGGAAATCAAACCAGTTGCGATCTGACTTGGTTTCGCAAGATGCGCCAAATGAATGTGCAGTGTATAAGTGTCGACCTTGTATCCCAATACATGTATATCCATTGTAATAAGACTGTTTCCTATTTTTCAGTGTGGATGCCACAGCAGAAAGTGGTCGACTTGGACGTCTCATCAATCACAGCCGTACCAAAAATAACTGCCAAATGAAGTTAACAGACATTAATGACAGACCGTACCTCATGCTAGTTGCCTCTAGAGACATAGATATTGGTGAAGAACTTTTATATGACTACGGTGATAGGAATAAGGACTCATTGTCTTCCCATCCATGGTTAAAATCATGAATTAATTTGTGTTATTTATTGAAATTGATTGTTTACATGAAATTGATTGTTTACTTGTTTAATTTAAAAAACAGTGTTCATGATTGTTTTATTTTGATGTCTGTGGAAGACAAGTATAGATTTGCATCTTCTATGTGTGCATGTTGTGCAAAGATATTGAATTATGAAAGATTTTGTCTTAGAGACGAAAATATGCTGTACGTGATCAGAAATTTTATGATAAAAAAAATATTTTTTCTATTCAGCAGATGCATTCAACCTAAAACGCATTTTTAAAAAATTTTACCTGAAAAATTCGGAAGATGATTGTTTATTTCCATATACCAGCCTTGTTACATGTATCTCTCAGTTTTAATGAACCATAAATTTTACAGTCGAATTTTACATAAATTTTATATTCAAAGTTGATAATTTTTTCTTCTTGACTTAATACCTTTCTCTCAAGTGTATCTCACTTATCTTGACAAACAGATCACGACAAGTAGCAAATGAACAGGTCATTATACAATAGCAAATTCATTATTCAAAGGATTCTTCTTTCCAATGTATCTTGCTCTGTTTGACAAACAATCTGATTCATTCAAAGTTTTTCCCTAATCTTGCTAATAACTCGTAATATATATAATTTTGTCTTTCCTACCTTCTTTATGGGCTAAGTATTTCAAGTCTTTAAACCTTTTACTAATTTTCAAAAAGCAGACAAACCCTCTCAATTGGTTTTGTTCTCACCAGATCTTTGGCAGCTTTGATTTCAGCCGATCTTGGGTCATCTTCACATTTATATTGTAACAAGTCAATTCTGTTTATTATGTTCTTGATTTTTTTATTGAATGCTAGAAATTTTTCAACAATTTTAATTATTGAAAACAAATGGGCACATGCTGTCCTTTGACATGTTATTTAATATATTAAATATTTATTACAATAGGGTCTGTAAGTCTAGTCATGTGACTCATGATAATCCATGATAAACCGGCAATTCGAAAACGTTTCCGGCCTAAACATGACGTCTGAGGATTATGACGTTCAAATTTTTGTTTGAAACGTCATATATCTTTGTTTAAAATGTAACTTCCGGGTACAGTTTTCAGTCCAGGAAGTTCCAAAATTGTACGAGACTTACAGGCCCTATGTTGACATTTTTTAGTTGTCAAAGGATACATTTATAAAATGGATATTCAAATTTTTTAAATAAAATGATATTTTTTTTATTGAAGATGAATATGTGTACAAACAAATGTTAATTAAGAAGAAAATTTGCATGGATATTGTCTTTTAATGGTATTACAATAGAAAGAGTACAAGATTCAAATGAAATTATGATTGTAAAAAGCATCCATTTCTTGAAATTATTTTTTGATGACTGTATTTCCGGGATGATTTGGTATTAAGCAGATATAGACTATTGACAGTTGAGAATTGTCCTTTACGATGCTCATAGAAAAGTCTGCATTGCCTTTCTCTTGGCCTCTTGAGATTTGTATGGTCAGCAAATGTACCCTTGTACATGCAGTGAATCTTAGCAGGGCGAAATAAATGTTAATTTCTACTACATGTGTTAATAATTGCATGAAGTTACAACTGTATGTTACCTGTGATTGACAATTTTTAAATAATTAAAAAATTTAAGGTGGTATACTTGTATGATGCTCTCATTGGCAACAGCCTCTGTGGCAAGTATAACTTTGGTTCTAGTGAACAAATTTCAAATTTTTGTGGCCCCACCCATTGTAGAAAAGGAAGCCATAAAGGTGCAGAATTGGGCATTTTCTTATATTTGGCTTCATAATCTTGACTATATTTGGGCTTTGTTTTATTTTATGGGTAATAAAATGCAGCTTTAGTACGCAGACTAATTTAAATAGTATTGATTTTCATTGCTAAATTGTTAATTTTTTAAACAAATTATGTTTGTTCTCTCTTGTATAAAAAGATTGTCCAATAATAAGAAAAAAATTTCAATTATACCCCCATATGTATTATGTGAAACATTCAATCATTTTTCAACCTGTCTGTGTTCCGAGTAAAAATCTTCACATACATTCAAGAAAATTTTTTATCAAGTAAAATGATTGAAAACATATTGTCTTCAAATGGTTCAAGTTCTATTTTGGATTCAGAGATCTAGCATATCTGGAGTAATTTCCCTTGAAACTTCAATTTCTTGTTAAAAAAATCATCAGGGGGTATTTTGTAATGATTTATTGCTTTTTTATGTGTGGTGGTTGAAGACTAGTTTATAGAGTAATGTCATATTCATGGAAGTATTTGTTGCCATATTTACAAATTTCCTGTCGAGCATGCTCATATATTATTGAAAGACATGTGTGGTTGGTATTTACTTTCCTGTTAATATTTATGGATGATGTTGATTAGGCCATTTGAAATAAAGTGTTTGTTTCTCAAGCTTTTTTGTTTTAAATTTGGTGTGGATGGGCAGTTTTTATTTTTATTTTTTCCTTCTTTCATGATTTCTTGGATGTCGCTAGAATTTAATTTTGATATCACTATGATCTTTTTTTATACAAATGCACATGAGAGCTAAATTACAAAGATATCTAAACAAACGCTTCAGTTTTTTGTAAGATTTTGAACTTTTAGTTACTTTTATGGAATAAAAAAAAATTCATTGTTAAAAATTAAGAATAAAAATTTGATGCGGCTGCTTTGTGGCAGACGCAGGCGGGGCTTGAGAAACCATTTTTTGGGAATGGTCTAACATGTATGCAACGGATGTGTTGCCTGAAGTTTAAGCAGTATGTGCATTTGTTAAACAACAAAACATGTATTTTGTTATTCAAAACAATTTTATTATGCTTTGGCAGAACATATCAGAACCCAAAATTTGTTGAGAATTTATGAGAAATTTGGCTCTATAATTTATTTTGGTTGTGAGGTAGCTTTGTAACATTTTTTTTTTCAGAAAAAGAATCATTCAAAATTGACAAAAATTTGCTAAAATTGCATTCATTATGTTAGAACATTAAATACAGTTCTCAAAAATGGGTTGGTTGTCTGAAGGAACAAAATTTAAGGTGAAATTGGCTTATCATAGGTTTAAAATGTGTTCAGTTCTTCAATTTTCTTCCATTCAGATCAGAAAGTCTTTAATTCATGTTAAAAGAGCATGTCTGAAGGTGAATTTTTTCTTTATGTATTGGATAATTACTAATTGTGACTGGTATTGGATGAATGAGTACCTTGGTGTGTGTGTAAATTCAATAAATTTTACTTTATTTTAAATTTTCACGTTTTATGTAACAATTTTAATATAATTTCAAACAATGTACATGTATGTATGCCTCCAGTATAGGTTTACAGAAAATTACACATTCATAGTTGATCATGTGATGAAATTTTCTTTAAACCAATAAGGACCATTCCATTTGAGTTTACCTAGAGGGGGTGAACACTACTTTTTAAGACCCCCACACCTATAGAAAAAACAAAAAATATTTTGTTGTATAAATAGAAAACCCTAAAAGACCTCCCAACTAAATACTGGTCATTAAACTGGCATTCCAACCTTCTGTGTAAATTAAAATGGAATAGACCTACTATATGTAAGAACTACCACAATGTACATAACATATTTTCTTTGATCTCCACAGGGGATTCAGGTTCATATTCCATGTCTTTGTTTTATATTATGTCAGTTGAATGACAAAGTAATATATATAGGGCACAGACAGGAAATATAAACCCATGTCTCCTTTTATGCTGATGTTCCATTATAAATTGCTGTATTAAAGTGCAAAAATATTTTTAAGGGCATTTTGAAATGTTTTTTTTGCTCCTGTTTGGATATTTAATATCCCCATATCAAGTTAACTAATGAAAAAAGCAGAATGTATGGGATATTTCACTTTAACAAAATGTATATAATGGCCTTTTCCAATGTTTTTTAACACACAAGACGATTACAGTACATCTTTGAAATTTTTTTTGGAAATTTCGAAAAAAAATTTCAAACCTAAAATTTCTCACTCCTTTGTCATACAACTTTCAAGATGACATCTAGGATAATGATTCAAGACAGAATAATTTTTGCATGTATTAAATATTTTGTTATTTGCCTATATGTCATCAAACACTCTTGTCTTATGAGGAACCTCGGTCAATTATCTCCCTGTACCAAGTTAGTTTTGTGTGGTTTAAAGTGGAGATAATTTTAATTAGCATATCAATACATTCTTTTGATATTTGAATTAGAATTATCTCCTCTTTAACTATATATAACTAACTTGGTACAGGGAGATAATTGTCCGAGGTTTCTCATATATTTATGAAGTAGATTGTATCAAACTAGAGGGTAATACAAAAATGAAGTTATTAAATGAAATGTTAAATAAAAATTTGAAGACAAAGAATTATTTTATTTTCTACAATACGCAACTGAAGTTGTTATTGTATTGGTTGATTCAAGGACAAAGAGGAGGAAACAAGAAAATGGTTAACGACACTAAACCGCAAACCAGAAAATCACTGTCCATTTTTTAATTCAGATACTGACCTTTACTCTCTAGACATTTGGTAGTAGATAGGTCTCTCTTGGGATCATATTTTAGAATGGGACATCTTTAATGAGTGGTTATAGACATTTATTATATAGATAGCGGTGATTTATCGAGTTTTCTAAGTTTAATAAATGTCATATTGTCACCGGTGAAAATAAAGGATTTCTAGTCACTGGATGACGTCTAAATGATGCGACGTAACAATGTCTCTTCACTGTCGTCGTCAAGTAAACAACTGGCGTATTGACAAGAAAAAATAATCCGCACATAAAATCTCGGTTTTTGAGTAGAAATCTATATAATAAAAAGCATAACTAATCGGCCATCATGAATATCAATAAAAATGTCACTCGTGTCAATCAACGCAGTGGATTTCACTCGTTGCAGAACAAGTTCTGCAACTCGTTAAATCCCTCTGCGTTGTTTGGCACTTGTGACATTTTTATACGACCGCAAAAATTTTGCGGTCGTATATTGGTATGGTGCTGGCGTCGTCTGCGTCTGTGGACAGCGTAACTTTGCTTCTAGTGGACGGATCATTATGAAATTTTAGTATGATGTATCTTGGCACACGCGTAAACAGAGGTTTTAATTTTGAGTTGGTGGCCCCGCCCGTTTTAGAAAAAGGGGCCAAAAAGGGGTAAAATTGGGTATTTTCACATTTTTGACTGTAGAAACTTTATTAATTGTTGGATTTTGATGGGGTTTGTTGCAGTGTGCTCCTGAGAAAATTTCCAATCTGGAATATGCCAACGGATTTCACGTAGCATGTACCGCTTACGAGATAAATGGGGCCCAACAGGGGCAAATCTAAAAAAAAATATTTTTTTTATTTTTAGTCCGATTTTGATGCAGTTTTTTTCAATGGATTTCTTGTGAAAAATTAATATGGCGCCCAGTTATTAGATTTTTGATAACTTGTTTCCTTTCCCAGCTATGAGGGGCCGAACGGGGCCAAAATTGCGAATTTGCAGATTATGTAGAATTTTTATTTTTCATCGGATTTCGTTGGGATTTTTTTCTTTGGATTCCTCTTGATCTAAGCTTTCAGGAATGTCAACGGATTTGACGTAGCTCTTACCGTTTCCGAGCTACAAGGGG
>MJUU01066809.1:9436-24126 GCA_002080025.1 Modiolus philippinarum
CCCCCCCAGTTTAAATGGATAAAGCTGAAGAACTTGAACAGATATTGTACCTAGCGCCAAAAACAAATAAAAAATCAGAAACCAGTACAGCAACTACACATTTCATGGTTGCCATTTTTTTCACTGGTCGAAGTTCGACCAATGTCCCCTACAGAGATTGTGGAATTTCTGCTCTTTACAATTGCATTCTGTATTATTTCTAAAATTTTTGGAATTCCCAGAAATGAGTTGTTTTTATCACTATCTAAGACATTCCATTGTTGTATTTTTGTAGCTGTTCACTTTGATAAAAATTTATTGATTCGTTATTTCTGTGTTAAAAGATACTTGTTTATTTTTCCAAATACAAAATGAAATTTGGGGTTATCTTTCATTTAAGCACAAAAACTGAATTTGAAAATTAAAGGGATTTTCATAGAAATTACAGGTAGAATGACTTTATCAGGGGATAGCTTTAAAAATTTGTTATAGATTTTTTTCATACTTGTTTTTTTGAAATCATTATATTGTTTACCTTTAACAGATAAAAAAATTAGGGTCACTGTTAAAATATGAAACATAAATTATAAAACAGTATTATATGAAATTCTTTTATCAAATTATCTCCCTTGCATAATTTCTGCTTTCCTTTAAATCCAGCAAAACATTTACAGCTCGTGTGTTTTAGTTCATCTTTTTGATCAAAATTTTGTAAAAGGAATAAAGAACAAAAATATCAAATACTTTGGAATTTTCTTCATATTTTATAATTATTTTAAATTTGTAAATGTATGAAACCTGAAGACCAAATATTTTACATAAATGGGGAATAATACCATGGAGACACCTTAAAGTGAAACTACTTTTATTTAACTGTATTTTCAAGACTAACAAATAACGTTAAAGATAAAAAAAAAAGTTAAAGATAAAAAAAAAACTAACAAATAACGTCAAGTTATTGACCTGATATACATTTATTGTTGGAGAGAGAATAAACTATCTAATCATTCGTGTTGTAGAAGTTTATCAGTGTTTTATACCACCACAAAAAATCTCTCATCTTGATGTAAGCTGTCAATAGTATGTCAACAGATTTACCAAAATCTTTCAGTTCAGAGCTTTCAGGGATTTAAAGGGCTAATTTTTATGTTGCCTAGTTTGTGTCCAGCTAATAACTGTCAAGCTCCTTATTGTGTCCATCTAGATACTGCGACATGCTTTTATTGTGTCCACATTCACTTTAAATTGCATTCATTCAAATTTCAGTGGCAAAATGCTGCAGTCCTATCATGCTGCAATCAGCTTATATATTAATTTTTCTATTTATTCCCCAAAAAGGGAAATTTAGGAGTTATATAGGAATACCCTGTCAGTCAGTCTGTCTTGTCCATCCACGTACCTTGTCTGTGCATGTCCTCCTATACAGCTGCTTAGACTTTGATGAAATGTTACACAGTTGAAGTACCGGGTATACTAAATGAAGTAATATGGTTGCTTTTTTTAATTATGAAGGGGGATATTTCAACTTTGTACATTTTCTGGAAAAAGGGGGAAGGTACATGTACATTATTGGGTCCTTCTTCCTTGCAATATGTCCACAACTGTATTGTGTCCACACACACTAAAGAGGGTAGACCTGGGGTAAGGGGAGATAACATTGTTCACTTTCATAGTATTTAATAGTGCCATTGTGGTAGTAAAAATTTCAAAATTGTAAAAAAAAAATTCACAAATCAAATAAATATTCTTTTTGTCATGTAAATCACTACCTAACTTCCAGTTATTAATTACTAGCACATTAACTCCACACTGGATGCAATGATGCCTAAAAATAGTGGAAAATGTATAAAACTCAGATTTCTTTTAATAGGTAATTTAAGGGAGTACGAGCATCAGATTTCAGAAGCATTCTATTTCCTCGGGTTTTATCCATTCAAACAGTGCTAAAGATTTTTGCACATGGATCACATTTTCTTGGTCATAAGTCACTTTGAAATACATAAAATAGACTGTGTATAAAATTTAATCAACTTCCAATTATAATTTCATATATTGAAGGCCTATAAACATCTTATGCAAATTGAAGGAAAACTCTAGAGAGATCTCTTTCCAACCAAAATTATGACGTCTTGTATCTAAAAAAATTCCTACATGGATTTTCAAAATTTTTGGCCGGGTTGCACGGAGTGCAAATCCGGGTAATAGTATGGTGAATGTTGGGCGGGCGGGCGGGCGGGCGGGGAAATTTAGTACCTTTTTTGTGAAATCAACTCCTCCTACAGTTTTCAACCCAGATCTTTGAAACTTTACAGAATGTTTCTATATATATTGAAGATGTGCACCTGACTTTATGGATTTATTTCAGAAATTTTTTCCTATTTTTCCGGACTTCGGAACATAGTCATTTTTTACCAATGTTTTCAACAGAGGGTACCTATTTTGTGAAATCAACTCCTCCCACAGTTTTCAACCTAGATATTTGAAACTTTACAGAATGTTTCTTTATATACATGTATTGAAGATGTGCACCTGCCTTTATAGAATTATTTCGGAAATTTTTTCCTATTTTTCTGGACTTTGGAACTTAGTCTTTCTTATTAATGTTTTCAACAGAGGGTACCTATTTGTGAAATCAACTCCTCCCACAGTTTTCAATCTAGATAGTTGAAACTTTACAGAATGTTTCTATATATATTGAAGATGTGCACCTGCCTTTATGGAATTATTTTGGAAATTTTTTCCTTATTTTTCCGAACTTTGGAACTTAGACTTTTTTATGGACGTTTTCAACAGAAGGTACCTATTTTGTGAAATCAACTCCTCCTACAGTTTTCAACCCAGATCTTTGAAACTTTACAGAATGTTTCTATATATATTGAAGATGTGCACCTGACTTTATGGATTTATTTCGGAAATTTTTTCCTATTTTTCCGGACTTCGGAACATAGTCATTTTTTACCAATGTTTTCAACAGAGGGTACCTATTTTGTGAAATCAACTCCTCCCACAGTTTTCAACCTAGATATTTGAAACTTTACAGAATGTCTCTTTATATATTGAAGATGTTCACCTGCCTTTATAGAATAATTTCGGAATTTTTTTCCTATTTTTCCGGACTTTGGAACTTAGACTTTTTATCGATGTTTTCAACAGAGGGTACCTATTTTGTGAAATCAACTCCTCCCACAGTTTTCAATCTAGATAGTTGAAACTTTACAGAATGTCTCTATATATATTGAAGATGTTCACCTGCCTTTATAGAATAATTTCGGAATTTTTTTCCTATTTTTCCGGACTTTGGAACTTAGACTTTTTTATCGATGTTTTCAACAGAGGGTACCTATTTTGTGAAATCAACTCCTCCCACAGTTTTCAACCTAGATATTTGAAACTTTACAGAATGTTTCTTTATATATTGAAGATATGCACCTGCCTTTATAGAATTATTTCGGAATTTTTTTCCTATATTTCCGGACTTTGGAACTTAGTCTTTTTTATCGATGTTTTCAAAAGAGGGTACCTATTTTGTGAAATCAACTCCTCCCACAGTTTTCAATCTAGATAGTTGAAACTTTACAGAATGTTTCTATATATATTGAAGATGTGCTCCTGACTTTATGGAATTATTTTGGAATTTATTTCCTATTTTTCCGGACTTTGGAACTTAGTCTTTTTTATCAATTTTTTTCAACAGAGGGTACCTATTTTGTGAAATCAACTCCTCCCACAGTTTTCAATCTAGATAGTTGAAATTTTACAGAATGTTTCTATATATATTGAAGATGTTCACCTGCCTTTATGGAATTATTTCGGAAATTATTTCCTTATTTTTCCGAACTTTGGAACTTAGACTTTTTATCGATGTTTTCAACAGAAGGTACCTATTTTGTGAATTCAACTCCTCCTACAGTTTTCAACCCAGATCTTTGAAACTTTACAGAATGTTTCTATATATATTGAAGATGTGCGCCTGACTTTATGGAATTATTTCAGAAATTTTTTCCTATTTTTGGGGTTAGGGTTAGGGACTTAGGAATTGAACAGATTTTTTGGACATTTTCAACAATGTACATATCAGATTTGTGAAATCAACCAATTCTTTGATTTTTGAACAATATCTTTGAAATGGTAATGATATGCACTCAACATTTTTGAATTGGTTAAGAATTGTTTTCCTATTTTTTCTGGACTTTTTTTTTTGGACTTTGGAAGTTACCCGAACCCAGAACGGTGAAATTTAGTCCTCCTACACTTTTCTACCCAGATCCTTGAAATTTAAAAGCATATTCTCTACTGCCCACACAGACTCATTTATGTTAAAGGTCCATAAAATTAGGAACCCATAAAACATAAAACATTATCAAAACGCAACCTGGCCATTTGTGTCTTTGACCCGTTTTTTGCTCAAGTTGTTCCATTAGTAGTGCTTTTCAAAAAATGCAACAGTAGATTTGTCTAAAATTTTAGTATATCTTACATTAACTAATTTCCTTTCTATTCTCAGTTTTTGGTGAAAATTAAACAACTCAATTTTTTTAAAATGATAAAAATTGGATAATCTTTTTTCAGTCTGTATGGCCCAAATCAACCATGTTTTTCATTTCAAACTATTGGAATTTATTAATTTATTTCATGCCTACTTTCACAATTGCTTATAATACTGGATTTTGCATTTGGGATAATTTTATATCAAACAAAATTTCAATTAGAACCTATATTATACAACAAAAGTAAGTCCTGAACGGACCTAATAATATGAAGAAACATACTATCTTTGATGACCACTAGACACAAAACGGAATGGTAAAAATTGTTGAAAATTGCATAAAGTTTACATGGACATCTATAGTTTAAATACTGTAAATATAAAAAAAAAATTAAACAATTGGAAAAATTTAGGCCTACCCTTGTCAACCCCCTTAAATTTGCACAAGTTTACCATATTGATTCAAGGTTCAATATGTGGTGGTATACACGTGATTACACATTGCATGCCAAGTATCTAGGGGACAAATTCCTTTGATCTAAAACTAGTACTGGTAGCTAGGAACATTATATGACCTTGTGAACAGTTGTACTATAATAAGTAATTAAAGAACAAATATTTGCATCCAAAAATAATTATTGCAGTTTGTTGAAGAGTTGTTATTTATATTTTATGAGAGAATTATACAAATTTTATATACATATATATATATATATCTATCTATTTTAAGTATGCAATACAATGTATTTGTTATGTATGCATAATGTTTGTAAAGATATGAAATCTATGAATAAAAATTTAAACAATATAGAGTTCATTTTATGCTGTTAATTAAGCATAGATCTACATTCAACTCTTTTGGACTTGTCCTATTGGAAAAGTACCAAGCAATATCTGAAAGCATTTTACTTGTCTTGACTTTTGTTTAGAAAATTATTATCAAACAAGAAAAAATTACAAAAATATGAAACAACAAATAGAAGAACTATTTATACAATCACCATTTTTTCATGTGATTGATTTCATCTATGCTACCAGTGTACAAACCACTGGGCCAATTGAAACCAAACTTGGCCACAATAGTCCTTGGGTGGTCCCCTTTAAAAATTGTGTCGCTCAGGTCTGTACGTCCTCCAAAATGGCCGCCAGCTGGGACCAAAATTTAACATTGGACCCTATGGAAAAAAAATGTTTCAAATTTTATTTCTCTGAAACTACTGAGCCAATTAGAACCAAACTTGGCCACAATAGTCCTTGGGTGGTCCCTTACAAAAAAGGTGTTTTTTAGGTCTGCCTGATTTCCAAGATGGCCACCAGCGGAAACATAGTTTTATCATTGGACCCTATGGGAAAACATTTTCAAAGATCTTCTTCTCTGAAACTACTGAGCCAATTGGTACCAAACATGGCCACAATTTTTTTTGGGTGGTCCCTTACAAAAAAAGTGTTTTTCGGTATCACACTACATTTAACATGGCCGCCAGCAGGGGACATAGTTTTAACATTGGACCCTATGTGAAAACACATTCAAAGATCTTCTCCTCTGTAACTACTGGGTAAATTGGACCCACCTTTGGTCACAATAGTCCTTGGGTGATCCGTTACAAAAAAAGTGTTTTTAAGGTCTGCGCGAATTCCAAGGTGGCCGCCAGCGGGAAACATACTTTTAACATTGGAGCCTCTGGGAAAACACTTTCAAAGATCTTCTTTTCTGAAACTACTGAGCCAATTGGAACCAAACTTGGCCACAATAGTCTTTGGGTTGTCCCTTACAAAAACGGTGTTTTTCAGGATTGCGCTACAATCAACATGGCCGTCAGAGGGGGACACAGTTTTAACATTGAACCCTATGGGAAAACACATTCAAAGATCTTCTTTTCTGAAACTACTGGGCCAATTGGAACCAAACATGGCCACAATAGTCCTTAGGTGGTCCTTTGCAAGAAAGATGTTTTTCAGGTCAGTGCTATATTCAAGATGGCCACCAGTGGGAAACATAGTTTTAACATTGGATCCTATGGGAAAACATTTCAAAAATCTTCTTCTCTGAAACTACTGAGCCAATTGATACCAAACTCGGCAACAATAGTTTTTGGATGGTTCCTTACAAAAAGGTGTTTTTCAGGATTGCGCTACATTCAACATGGCTGCCAGCGGGGGATATAGTTTAACATTTGACCCTATGGGAAAATACATTCAAAGATCTTTTCCTCTGAAACTACTGGGCCAATTGGAACCAAACTTGGCCACAATAGTCCTTAGGTGGTCCTTTGCAAAAAATGTGTTTTTCAGGTCAGCGCGATATTCAGGATGGCCGCCAGGGGGAAACATAGTTTCAACATTGGACCCAAAGATATCTGCTCTCATTTGTGAAACAGAAACATTCTAATGGTCTGTCAAATCGTGGTGACGACCGTAAAACTTCTGTAGTGACAATTGCAACAGTGACTGAACATACTCTTGATGTATATGTTTTTGAGGCAGTAATTTCCCCCTGTTGACAAAATCGCTCTACAAACTACAGGCACGGGAATAGCGAATGAGATGATATTTCGTGGTTTTGAATTAAAAAAGGTCAAATAAGCCATACATGAAATACCAAGCCCAAAGGTGATTATTTTAAAGTTATTGTCTTTTCACATTTGTAAAAATTAGGTTAATCTACCATGTGTCAACACCAATAATAATAACAAAATATGATTCATCTTTTTGTCCTTAATTTATTTACCTCAGGAAAAAATATTAATTACATGTTTATGTGTCAGAAATCAAGGACCCCTTGGTCTAAAATCAAGGAAACATAAATAAAGAAAGTTTTATTTAAATTTATTTATTATTTATAATATTGAAATAAAACCAATTCAAATCCACCCTGGAAACCCATTTCAATATCATACCTCCCTACAGAGGCCACCTCCATTATCATTATTATCTTCTTAGTAGGGGTGGCCTTATAATGGAGGGACTACTGTGCCACTGAATTTCATGCAGTAGAAATGATCATTGATCATTTAATTAAGAGCCCAGATTGAGATGTGGGTGTGCCCTTTTAATTAGTTTTTGTGTCGCCTGAACCTAGTGCAGGATCGACATATAGGGATCACTATCCGTCATCATGATGACCATCATCACGTCTTGCGTCTGTCCGTCCGTCTGTCTGTCTGTACGTCTGTCTGTATGCATCCAAATTTTTACATTATCCGCATCTCCTCCTAAACCGCTTGGTACATTCGAAAGAAACTTGCAGGAATGCTTCAGTATATATTGTAGATGTGCGCCATCCATTTAGTTTCTCTTTGTTTTTGAAGCTATTTTTGGACTTTGTCATTTTAGCTTATTGGAGTCATTGGGTATACCTCCATTATCCGCAACTCCTCCTAGACCGCTTGGTACTTTCCAATCAAACTTGCAAGAATGCTTCAATATATATTGCAGNNNGTTTTTTTTTTTTTTTTTTGGATTAATTTTGATTTTTTCCATTTTTTTGCTATCTTTGGACTTTGTCATTTTAGCTTATTTGCGCCATGGGGTATACATCCATTATCCGCATCTCCTCCTTAACCGCTGGGTACTTTCGAACGAAACTTGCAGGAATGCTTCAGTATATGTTGTAGATGTGCACCATCTAATTAGTTTTTCTTTATTTTTGTTTTTCCAGATTTTGAAACTATTTTTGGACTTTGTCATTTTAGCTTATTGGAGTCATTGGGTATGCCTCCATTATCCGCAACTCCTTCTAGACTGCTTGTTACTTTCCAAACTTGCAAGAATGCTTCAATATATATTTTGCAGATGTGCACCATGCATTTAGTTTTTCATTTATTTTTATTTTTTCAGGTTTTCTAGCTATCTTTGGACTTATTTATTTTAGCTCATTGGAGTCTTAAGCGTATGCCTCCATTATCAGCAACTCCTAGACCGCTTAATACTTTTCACCCAAACATGCAGAATGCTCCAATATATTTTGAAGATGCTCCCATTAATTTTTTATTTTCTTTAATTTTGATTTTTTTATGATTATCTTTGGACTTTGTCATTATATAACAAAACAGGAATTCTTTAATATATATAGTGCAGGCGACACATGTGTTCCGTGGAACACCCATGCATTTTCGTTTTTTCTGACCATTTGTACATCACAAATTTTTTTTAGTCAAAGATATTTTGGTATGTATAAGAGGGAACAATATGAAATTTGGTCTGAGATTTGGAATGATGAATCATGTGTGAGGAATTTTCAGTTTTGTCGTATGACTTCTTCCTGTTTGCAGATACTTTGATTTTTAACAGTAAACCTAATTTTGTCAGATTTCTTGGTATGTTTAAGTGGGAATGGTTTGAAATTTGGGCTGCAGCTTGGAAATTGTGTAAGCAATTTTCAGGGTTGTTGTGTGGCTTACTCCTGTTCGCCTATACTTCAATTTTTTTTATATATAAACCAAATTTTGTCAAAGATTTCATGGCTTGTTAGAATGATGGGAATGATTAGAAATGTTGTCCGCGGCTCGTAAATGATGTTTTGTTTTGTATAAGTCATTTTCAAGTTAGTCACATGACTACTTCCTGTTTGCTGATACTTGGATTTTTAACTAAAAACCAAATGTTAGTGAGAGATTTCTTGCTTAATATAATTTGTGCTGCTACAAATGTACTTCCTGTTTACTGATACTTTGATTTGAAACTTAAATCCAAATTTTTGTCAAAGATTTCAGGACTTGTATCAGTGGGAAAAATTTAATATTTGATATTTGGTCTGAAGCTTAATGTTGATTTGATTTGGTATTTTAAATTTCTAGAAATCACTGTGCGAAATAGATTTGAATCCCTTTTATTTCAGTTTTACTGTTGCTCGAAATTGTGGACCATCCCGACAATGTAGACATGCTACATATTTAAAGGCGTTTTGAAAGGATTTCCTTTCAAAATGTAATTGGTCCAGAATGGTGATTTTTCAAGTTTTGATCATATCACAGATCCATCGTTTAAATACAATTGTCCTAGATATTGCTCATCACAGACTATTTAAACCTGTTTGCACATCTGCTTATTCATTCTGCTCGTTCATTCTTAAAACTCAAATTTACAAACGAAGGCTTAGATGCTATCAACCTTGGCAATATTCTTCATAATAAACATGTTACCGCCAAGATACCACCATACTGTAAAGACCAAATAGTTCCTCTTATATCTTATACATATACAAAACCAACTGCAAATAACATCTTCCATCACAAACGGGTATTGCGGGATGTCCAAATTGATGACTTCAAATCAAAACCACCTGATTGTTCTTGTCTCTCTTCCCCATTTATGTACGCTCCTTGTTGGTCACGTTATTACAGGGGACCTCAACATCGTGAACAATGAGAAACTACGTGATCTCTTCACAAAAGGTCCAAAATATCGTGAACCCCAACCCATTAATTGGAAACATAACTTTAAAATATTGATGGACGCAGTTGAGGAATATGCGAAACCATGGCTCAAGAGAGAGAAGGAAAAAGTTGAAACGCTTACTGACTGGATCAGGTCCATAAAGTCATTGATTGTAGCTCGAATGAGGCGCCTTAAGACCCCGCTTAAGACAACCATGAGTCCCAATTCAAAAAGCATATTCGATGTTCCCGAGGTAGAAAAAACATTGTCCTTCCTCCATGACAATTATGTCAATGTACCAGCTGACAAGGCCCAAAACAACATGACATTTATCTGTAAAAGACACTACATTGACTGCTTAATGAAGCAGATGGGCATTGACAATTCATTTGGCAACCCCACATACAAACTCCAACCATTTAAGTATGATATCAATGGAGGACATACTAAACAATCACAAATCAGTATTGTCTTCCTTCGGTTTCAGTGTGAGTGAAGAGAACAACAACCTGTCTTGTATCTACTGGGTACATAAATGCCCTTACAAACAGAGATACATTGCTGTGTCTGTCAAATGCACAATAAAACCCCTTTCTAAGCTCCTCACTTCACTACTTACTGCAGTCAAAGATCGCCCCAGGATATATAGTGATAAAGTATACTCAACAAGTGGAGCGAATCAGATGTGGATTCTCAAAAACTCAAAAGACTTATTAGAATATCTATCTTCAACTGAACTCAACCACTGCAACAGTGTCAAAACATTTGATATTTCTACTCTTTATACTACTCTTCCACACGATAAACTAAAGTCAGTACTCCGGGGTTTAATACATCATTCTTTCTGTACTAAAAAGGGTGAAAGAAGATATTCATATTTAGTGATAGGTAAAGATGGGGCTTATTTTGTTTAACATCACACTGATTCACACAAAAAGTATACAGAGGAGGATGTCATCGCAGTGCTGGAATTCTTGATTAATAACATATTTGTAGAATTTGGATGACAAGTTTTGCAGCAGACAATAGAGATGCCTATGGGGACTAATTGTGCGCCACTTTTATCAGATTTGGTTCTTTATAAGTATGAAGCCGGGTTCATACAAGGGCTAGTTCGGAAAAAAGACAATATGCTAGCCAAATCCTTTAATTTCGGTTTCCGTTATATAGATGATGTTCTTCCATTGAACAATCCTCAATTTAAGGATAACCTTCATCTTATATACCCAAAATGAACTCGAAATTAAAGAGACCACTGATACACCATCATCAGCATCATATGCTGGACCTGGGACTAATATAAAATAGATTAGTCCCAGGCTGGACCTATACCTCTACATTGACAACTCTGGACGTCTGAAAACAAAACTTTAGAAGCGTGATGATTTCGACTTTCAAATAGTGAACTTCCCGTTTTTGAGCAGTAATATTCCCGCATCTCCACCACATGGCGTGTACATTTCACAACTCATTCGCTATTGCCGTGCCTGTAGTTTGTACGGCGATTTTGTTAACAGAGTGAAATTACTTTCTCAAAAACTTATACATCAAGGGTATGTTCAGTCACTGTGCAATTGTCACTACAGAAGTTTTACGGTCGTCGCCACGATTTGACAGACCCTTACAATGTTTCTATTTCACAAATGAGAACAGATATCTTTGGGTAGATCCAGAGTTTGTTACCGACTGTGACAAAACCGGACTTTTCACTGGCAGTGTGGCAGATGCCACGTGTGGAGCAGATCATGCTTACCCTTCGGGAGCACCTTATGATACTTCAGTTTTTGGGGTTCACACTGCTAGTGGTTTAGTTGTGTGGCGTTCTTGTTTATTTTTGTTTATATGTTTTGCCTTTTTCATATGTCTCAATTCGTGTTGGATGTGAATTGCAGTGATTTTGGATTTATGATTTTAGAATTCCCCATTTCCTCGTTCTTGCTTCGGTATTCGTTTGCCGATATATCACAGTGGTCATTTCATGTAAAAATGCAATAAAATACCTACATACAATCAAGCAAGTTAAAGGCAGCTGCCTATGCTAGTTAACCTTTTCGTCTGCCTTCATTGCAAACTTGACAACTCAAAGGGTTCATAGATATAAACTGCCAGTTTAAGATATTGTGTATTGCTTATCGATTGTAAGAATCAGTACAAAGTACCAGTAAAATAACACTAGAACTGTCGGCAAAGCCAGACTAAAACCCCTCGCATCTGAAATTGAGTACCAAGGCATGTCATTTTGAAATTTTGACCTTCAACCACAGTTATTGGTAAGTTAATCCCATCCAGTAAAACCATCACTTAAACACGTATAAAAACTGATAGAGATCAAATAGCCAATAGGATTCTAATAGCAGCCCACGTCAGCTAAGGAAAAAGCTTTGCATGAGGGAAGTACTCCTTAGTTTTAAACAAAATTTTGAATAAAATCAGCCACTGGGTGGGTGAATACTTTTAAGACCAACATTCAACCAGCTAAGGAATAGACCTAGTTGGAAATAACTAAAATGCATGGATGTTCAGTGGAACACATTTTTCACCTGCACTATATCTAAAGTAGAATTAGAATAATGAAGTCCAATAAAAGAATAAAAACATATATAAAAAATTTAAGAATAAAATAAAATACATATTGCACATCTGCAGTATGTGGTGGGTGCTACTGGGTTGGTAATTATTCAAATTATGAAGTAAAATTTCTTAAGTTGAAAAAAACTAACACTGGCAGTCCTTCTGCAGCTAGTATGAGAGAACTCGTCTGTGAAGCCAATTTGAATCAGCAGGAACTAGGACATATGGGTATATGGTAACAGGTTGACTTTGCTAATGATAGTATTTCAATAATCCCTTCTATAAAACAGAGGTCGGTTTCCTCCCTAACAACACACATTTTCATACTCGGAAAAGAAGTTAAACTGAAGTTAGTATTTAAGATAACAACTCTCAAAAACAATATATCCATTATATCAATACTATAGTCTCTAGAATGAGATGAGAGTCAAACTACTTGCATTATAAGGAAGTTTGAAACTAATTGTTGTTGGCGGTCCAAATCTGGACAACAATAAACTTCCCAATCTGACAAACACCAGTACAATTTAACCTCTGTTTCCATACTTTTGGTTTGGTATATGCAACAAGAGGCTCTCAAGAGCCTGTATCGCTCACCTGGTCCATGGTCAATACATAAATTCAAATAAACTTCTATGTTAAAGGGTCTCATTTTCAAACTACGTAAACAAACATTTATGTTATATGATTAAACTATTTTCCCTATTGCCTGCCATCTTGGATAAGGGATGGATCTGCAGGACACAATTTTAAAGAAAATTAAGTGTTGTGCCAAAGTTTATTTCCAATTGGCCAAATGGTTTTAAAGAAGAAGATTTTTGAATGTACTCCAATATTAAACTATGTTTCCCATTGGTAGCCAATTTGCATAAGGTGCAGACTTGAGGGACATCTGTTTTGAAGGGGACCATCTAAGATGCATTGTGATTAAGTTTTATTCTAACTAGCAAAGTTGTTTCAGATAAAAAATCCTTTATGTGCTCTTTCTATACAGTCCAGTAATAAATTAAGTTCCCCGCAGATGGCCATGTTGGATGATATATAGGCACCAAAGTCACAATACTTAGTCAGCACCTCATAGCATCATACATGCCATGTAGTAATCAAATCCATCTGTGGTTCTCAAGGTTAATGTCATCACTGGATCATTAAGGGCTTTACTTAACAACAAAAAATATGCAGGCTGTGAGGCCAAGAAACTGCTTGCTAATTCATGTCAGCAAAGCATACAGTACAGTGGCCAATCAAATACTTCCCTGTAAGACAAAATATCTAACTGTATGATTGTTATATTTCGAGGGGTATTAATTTTCGCGCTATTCGCATTTAAAAAGATAACCGCGAAAATTTATACCCGCGAATATTTTACTGTAAACCTGAATATATATGCACATAATGACTTTAACTTAAAATCCACGAATATAAAACCCGCGAATACATCCAATGCTGAAAACTGCGAAAATTTCGTACCGCGAATATAAAGCCCTATACAGTATATAGAAAAATAATTGTAACATATAATAAGGTAAAGATAAAGAAAGTATTTTTGCAAAAAATTGTAAAAATTTGTGCAAAAACACTGTTTTTGCTCTTAATTATAAAACCATTTCTTTTTTCATTGTAATTTAAATAAAGATTTAAGAGAAACTTTCTTACAAAAATTCAATATAGACAAAAACCTAGAGAAAAACAAAATACTTAATATTGTCCTAAATCCAGTAACTTTTTAAAGCAGTTAAATGGATTACATGGGTCATTAGCAGCTTGTCCAACCAGAATTTGAGATGGTACCAGACAAGCAGGACTGTTAGAAGCCTGATGAGGGATTACCTGGGGCATTAACAGCTTGTCCAACCAGAATTTGAGGTGGTACCAGACAAGCAGGACTGTAGAGGCAGGCCTAATGAGGAATCACTTGGAGCATTAACAGCCTGTCCAACCAGAATTTTGGGTGGTACCAGACGAGCAGGACTAGCGGCCTGATAAGGAATAACCTGCAGCATCAAGAGCTTCTCCAACCAGAATTTGAGGTGGTACCAGACAAGCAGGACTAGTGACCTTATTGGGAATTACCTGGGGCATAAAGGTGGTACCAGACAAGCAGTACTATAGAGACCTGATGAGGATATTACCTGGGGCATCAAGAGCTTGTCCAACCAGAATTGGAGGTGATGCCAGACAAGCAGGACTATAGCGGCCTGATGAGGAATTACCTGGGGCATCAAGAGCTTGTCCAACCAGAGTTTGAGGTTGTACCAGAAAAGCAAGACTGTGGAAG
>MJUU01066809.1:24703-41837 GCA_002080025.1 Modiolus philippinarum
TCACGGTTGTTCCGTGTTTTATTTTTGAGTCAAGTATACCACTGTCATGAAATAATTAATTGATAGAAAATAACATAAATTCTACTATAGCTACGTTACTCAATGATTACTGTTTATTATGCAACTACATAGAATTACATGCCTATCATTTACAGGATGAAGAAAAAGAAGGTGTTTATCTTTGTAGAAAACATAAAATTCCAAATCGACAACATTCCAAGAAATTAAATTCTACTCAGTGTTATCCAAATATAGAGATGCCCTCTCTTAGACATAGATATCATTACAAGAAAGATGTAACAGATGAAACACAAAAAGAAGAAACAGTTTGGCTAGAAGATACCAATGAGAATGATGGTGCGTTGGACTCGTCTGACACCAAAGTTAAACATTCAAGGTCATTCAATAATAACAAAAAAGAGACACAGAAAACGGGGGAGGAAACGACTCTTTCTCCGGAACAAGAGTGTGAAATTAATTTAAATGCAGTTCAATGCAAAACACGAAACGAACTGTTAAGACGAAAATATATTGTTGCTGAATGGCAAAGAATAGCAACGGTTATAGATCGAGTATTATTTTGGATTTATTTTGCTGGAACTTTGACATCCTACATAGTTATTTTATTTGTTGTTCCAAATTCGAAATACTCTGAATGGGATGCAACTATCAAAAACAACGAATAAATCAAAACGGCAAGCAGTATTATACATTCGGAATAAATAAAATTGGTTAAATGCTTTAAAATACATTTCTTTTTATTTCGAACATTCGTTCACATACACGCACACATATATTTTGTTTCAAAATCTTGAAAAAGAGCGATTCCAATATAAATTGGCATAAGAAAATTCAAATGGACTAAGCTTAGTCGTAGCAAGGTTATTCATCATGAAACTTGTTTCAATCCTATCTGACTGTCAGACAGGTGCAATATATTGTACAAGATATGCTAACACTTCTTGACAACTGCTGTTACCTTGATTTAGTTATGAATGTTTACACCGTGAATGATTCAAATTAATTATATGTTAAATATAGTTTGAAAATGTCTGTGTTTCTAATTTTTACAATGTTTTCAGACTTTCATCTTTATAAATTAAAAGTATCTCCTTCTTTGGTATTCCTTTACCGTTCTGTTATTGAGTTTTGTTCAGCATAAAAAGTCAAAGCAGTTTTGAAAATTGAAAAATAAACAATGAACATTTGTATTTGTTTAAGCAATGAAAAGATATGGAGTAAATTTACATTACAAAAAATCTCTACAAATACTAATTTTCGCGATCTTTGCGATCATAAAAATATCGCGAAAATAAATCGTCGCGAATATTTCTCAACCTTATACAAATACATCAGCAGAAATAGGAAATCGCGAAAATAAGTCGCCGCCAAGTTGACTGTGACAAGCAGAACGCGAAATAAGGTATCTGCAAAAATAAGTTGGTTTACAGTACATGTTAAACCAAGCAAGCAACCCCCGTTTTATTAGCTCACCTGGCTAATGTCAGGGTGAGCTTTTGCCATCACTTTGCATCCGTCGTCCGTCCGGCGTAAACTTTTCATTCAAAGATCTTCTCCTCTGAAACTACTGGGCCCATTGGAACCAAACATGGCCACACTAGTCCTTTGGTGGTCTCTTACAAAACAGGTGTTTTTCAGGTCCGCGCTATATCCAAGATGGCCACCAGCAAGAAACATAGTTTTAACATTGGACCCTTTGGGAAAATACATTCAAAGATCTTCTTCTCTGAAACTACTGAGCCAATTGGCACCAAACTCGACCACAATAGTCCTTTGGTGGTCCCTTACAAAAAAGGTGTTTTTCAGGTCCGCGCGATATCAAAGATGGCCGCCAGCGGAAACATAGTTTTAAAATTGGACCCTATGGGAAAACACATTCAAAGATCTTCTTCTCTGAAACTATTAAGCCAATTGGCATCAAAATTGGCCACACTAGTCCTTTGGTGGTCCCTTACAAAAAGGTGTTTTTCAGGTCTGCGCTATATCCAAGATGGCCACCAGCGGAAAACATATTTTTAACATTGGACCATATAGGAAAACACATTCAAATATCTTCTTCTCTGAAACTACTGAGCCAATTGGCACCAAACTTTGCCACAATAGTCCTTTGGTGGTCCCTTACAAAAAAGGTGTTTTTCAGGTCCGCTCTATATCCAAGATTGCCGCCAGCGGGAAACATAGTTTTAACATTGGACCCTATGGGAAAACAAATTCAAAGATTTTCTTCTGTGAAACTACTGAGCCAATTGCCGACGAACTTGGCCCGAATAGTCCTGCGGTGGTCCCTTTCAAAAAAGGTGTTTTTCAGGTCTGCGCGTTATCCAAGATTGCCGCCAGCGGACATCATAGTTTTACCATTTGACCCCTTGGAAAAACACATTCAAAGATCTTCTTCTCTGAACTACGGAGCCGATTTGCACCAAACTTGGCCACAATAGTCCTTTGGTGGTCCCTTACAAAAAATATGTTTTTCGGGTTTGCGCAATATCAAGGATGGTTGCCAGCGGAAACATAGTTTTAAAATTGGACCCTATGGGAAAACACATTCAAATATCTTCTTCTCTGAAACTATTGAGCCAATTTGCACCAAACGGCCATAATATTCCTTTGATGGTCCCTTACAAAAAGGTGTGTTTCACGTCCGCGCAATATCCAAGATGGCCACCAGCTGGAAACATAGTTTGAATATGGACCCTTTAGGAAAACACATTCAACGATCTTCTTCTCTGAAACTACCGAGCCAATTGGCACCAAACTCGACCACAATAGTCCTTTGGTGGTCCCTTACAAAAAAGTGTTTTTCAGGTCCGCGCTATATCCAAGAAGGCCACCAGCGGGAAACATAGTTTTAACATTGGACCCCATGGGAATACATATTCAAACATCTTCTCTGAAACTATTAAGCCAATTGGCACCAAACTCGGCCACAATAGTCCTTTGGTGCTCCTTTACAAAAAAGGTGTTTTTCAGGTCCGCGCGATATCCAAGATGGCCACCAGCGGGAAACATAGTTTTAACATTGGACCCTTTGGGAAAACACATTCAAAGATCTTCTTCACTGAAACTATTGAGCCAATTGGCACCAAACTCGACCACAATAGTCCTTTGGTGATCCCTTACACAAAAGGTGTTTTCAGGTCCGCGCAATATCCAAGATGGCCGCCAGTGGGATGCATAGTTTTAACATTGGACCCTATGGGAAAACACATTCAAAGATGTTCTTCTCTGAAACTATTAAGCCAATTGGCCCCGAACTTGGCCACAATAGTCCTTTGGTGGTTCCTTACAAAATAGGTTTTTTCAGGTCCGCTCTATATCCAAGATTGCCGCCAGCGGGAAACATAGTTTTTACATTGGACCGTATGGGAAACCACATTCAAAGATTTTCTTCTCTGAAACTATTAAGCCAATTGACACCAAACTTGGTCAAAAAAGTCCTTGGATGGTTCCTGACTTAAAAGACGTTTTTCAGGTCCGCGCTATATCCAAGATGGTTGCAAGCGGGAAACATAGTTTTAACATTGGACCCTGTGGGAAAACACATTCAAAGATTTTCTTCTCTGAAACTACTGAGCCAAACGGCGCCGAAATTGGCCACAATAGTCCTTCGGTGGTGCCTTGCAAACAAGGTGTTTTTCAGGTCTGCGCGTTATCCAAGATGGCCGCCAACCGGAAACATAGTTTTAACATTGGACCCTATGGGAAACCACATTCAAAGATCTTCTTCTCTGAAACTACTGAGCCGATTGGCACCAAACTTGGCCACAATAGTCCTTTGGTGGTCCCTTACATAAAAGGTGTTTTTGAGGTCCGCGCTATATCCAAGATGGCCACCAGCAGGAAACATAGTTTAAACATTGGCCCTATCGGAAAACACATTCAAAGATCTTCTTTTATGAAACTATTAAGCCAATTGGCACCAAACTTGGCTACAATAGTCCTTTGATAGTCCCTTACAAAAAAGGTGCTTTTCAGGTCCGAGCTATATCCAAGATGGCCGCCAGCGGGAAACATAGTTTTAACATTGGACCCTATGGGAAAACACATTCAAAGATCTTCTCCTCTGAAACTATTAAGCCAATTGGCCCGAACTTGGCCACAATAGTCCTTTTGTGGTCCCTTACCTAATAAGTGTTTTTCAGGTCCGTGCTATATCCAAGATGGCCGCCAGCGGGAAGCATAGTTTTTACATTGGACCCTATGGGAAAACACATTCAAAGATTTTATTCTCTGAAACTTTTAAGCCAATTGACACCAAACTTGGTCACAAATGTCCTTGGATGGTTCCTTACTTAAAAGATGTTTTTCAGGTCCGCGCTATATCCAAGATGGTCGCCAGCGGGAAACATAGTTTTAACATTGGACCCTATGGGAAAACACATTCAAAGATTTTCTTCTCTGAAACTACTGAGCCAATCGGCGCCGAAATTGGCCACAATAGTCCTTCAGTGGTGCCTTACAAACAAGGGGTTTTTCAGGTCTGCGCGATATCCAAGATGGCCACCAGCCGGAAACATAGTTTTAACATTGGACCCTATGGGAAACCACATTCAAAGATCTTCTTCTCTGAAACAACTGAGCCGATTGGCACCAAACTTGGCCGCAATAGTCCTTTGGTGGTCCCTAACATAAAGGTGTTTTTCAGGTCCGCGCATTTTCCAAGATTGCCCCCAGCGGGAAACATAGTTTTAACATTGGCCCTATGGGAAAACACATTCAAAGATCTTTTACGAAACTATTAAGCCAATTGGCACCAAACAGTGCCACAATAGTCCTTTGGTGGTCCCTTACAAAAAAGGTGTTTTTCAGGTCTGCGCTATATCCAAGATGGCCGCCAGTGGGAAACATAGTTTTAACATTGGACCCTATGGGAAAACACATTCAAAGATCTTCTTTTCTGAAACTATTAAAGCAATTGGCACCAAACTTGGCTACAATAGTCCTTTGATAGTCCCTTACAAAAAAGGTGTTTTCAGGTCCGCGCTATATCCAAGATGGCCGCCAGCGGGAAACATAGTTTTAACATTGGACCATATGGGAAAACACATTCAAAGATCTTTTCTCTGAAACTATTGAGCCCATTGGCACCAAACTTGGCAACCATAGTCCTTTAGTGGTCCCTTACAAAAAAGGTGTTTTTTTAGGTCCGTGCTATATCCAAGATGGCCACCAGCGGGAAACATAGTTTTAACATTGGACCCTTAGGGAAAACACATTCAAAGATCTTCTTCTCTGAAACTACTGAGCCAATTGGCAGCAAACTCGGCCACAATAGTCCTTTGGTGGTCCCATACATAAAAGGTGTTTTCAGGTCCGCGCAATATCCAAGATGGCCGACAGCGGGAAACATAGTTTTAACATTGGACCCTATGGGAAAACACATTCAAAGATCTTCTTCTCTAAAACTAGTAAGCCAATTGGCCCAAACTTGGCCACAATAGTCCTTTGGTGGACCCTTACAACAAAGGTGTTTTTCAGGTCCGCGCTATATCCAAGATGGCCGCTAGCGGGAAACATAGTTTTAACATTGGACCCTATGGGAAAACACATTCAAAGATTTGCTTCTCTGAAACTATTAAGGCAGTTGCATTTGACACCAAACTTGGCCACAAAAGTCCTTGGATGGTTCCTTACTTAAAAGATGATTTTGAGGTTTGCGCTATATCCAAAATGGGCACCAGTGGGGAACATAGTTTTAACATTGGACCCTATGGGAAAAGAAATTCAAAGATCTTCTCCTGTGAAATTGCGTAGGCAATTGGTACCAAACTTGGCCACAATAATCCTTGAGTGGTCCCTTACAAAAAAGATGTTTTTCAGGTTCACGCTTTATCCAATGTGGCCGCCAGCGGGGAACACACTTTTTAACATTGGACCTTATTGGAAAACACATTCAAAGATCTTCTATGGAACTACTGAGCCAATGGAACCAAACTTGATCAAAATAGTCTTTATGTCGACCCCTGAAAAGAAAAGTGTTTTTTTTTAGGTTTCCACTTAATCCAAGATGGCTGCCAGCACGGAACATAGTTTAACATTGGACCCCCACGGGGAACACTAACAGAGGTCTTCTCCACTTAAACTAATTGGGCATATTGGAACTATAGTTTAATTATATACATGTATATTGGCTCTTTAACATAAAATGTCTATGTTAATCAAGGACCAGGTGAGCGATACAGGCTCTTGAGAGCCTCTTGTTTATTGTTTTTCTTCATCTTGAAGTTACCATGAAAATTAAATCTTCAACAATGAGCAATACCTCACAGTAAGTTCAAAACGGCTAAGTGGGATTCGTTGCTAGATGTCGTACAGAGTGTTTATATGGAAATAAAGTTGATCATTGCACATTAAAGATGTTTTGCGTCATATTTTGTGTATCTGAAGTTCTGGAAAATATTCCTTGAAATCTACATTGACGAAGAAGACATCCTCGAAATGGCCCTTTGAAAAAGATAATGTTCAAACTTTATAGTTGAACTGTTGGTTCCACATGATGACTGTATTTCATCTTGCAAAGGAGTGCAGGAACAACGTATTGTTGAAGGACTGAAAAACTGAATTTCGAGGGCATGTCGACATTTTTATAGAGCATGAACTTCCCTTTCAATAAGGGGTCTGCATGTTACAAAAAAAAAAAAAAAAAGACTTATGTGATCCCACCATTTTCATGGGAAGCATTAAGAAAGGATTGCTACATATCACGCCGAAAAAATCCCTGCGTTGATTTGACTTTAATGACGATGTTCATATCAAATAGACAAATACTGAAGAACGGATTTTGTGATTCTTTTTATTTACACAAGTTCTGTCGAAACCTCTATTCAACTCACTCACGAAGTGTCCATAACGAAAATATCGTTTCTTCTTAGTACCGCCACTAACAGGAAGTTTTGAACAAAGGTCGTTGTTGAGGGTCTCACGGTCATTTCAAGATGAAGAACAACAAAAAAGCGGTGTTCCACTCCTTTGTTCTATCATGTAATTAAAGAAATTTGTCCTATGTGCATTTACCCCTTTCATTGTTTATCTTCATATTAACTCTTGAGGAGTGTTACCTGGTGCCTCGACAGATCCATCTTCATCCAAATTAAATGAAAATATAACGTAAAACTTACACTGTTTTTGAACTAGGTATTCCAAGTTCCAAACTAATATCTGGACATTCATAGATCTACGTTTTGACTACGATTGAGAAAGGTGGAATATGGAAACGAAACCAATTAATTTTAAAATACACACTGTGCGTTCGGAATTTCTCCATGTTTGACATGACAATACACTAATTGTGACAATACACTCCCCGTCTGATATCTACTTGATATCACTATTATTTAAACAAACAACAGAAATTTATCACACTATTCACAATATTCACTGAATATTATTTATATATATATTTTATACATTATTCTCCGCCTGAAGAATTATCTCGGTGAACGGCCGAGTATACACTGTCGACTTTCCGTTGACTATCAAACGGACTTCTACTTTCCTGACGTGATCATCAGAACTTTTAATTGCATTGACAATTCTTCCATTCGGCCATTCATTTCGGCATATACTTTTGTCCTTTACAAGAACGACGTCTCCGGTCTTCAAGTCACGTTGACTGTCGATCCACTTCTGCCTCTGTTGTAGTTGAGGGAGATATTCTTTCCTCCATCTAGACCAAAACATGTTGGCTAATGCTTGAACTCCTTTCCATTCATTTCTGTACAAGTCTTTCCTGTCGGTTGGTTCAGGAATAAACTTGTGTTGAGTCTTTTGAGTCAACAGCATAGCTGGAGTTAATATCAATGGTGACTCAGGATCAGGCGTAAGTGGCCTTGAGTTGATAATGGCGCAAACTTCCGCCATAAATGTGTTGAGCACATAATGCGTTAATGTGTGTCCTGTAGATCCAAGGAGCATGGAGTCTAATATTCTTCTTACCATGCCAATCATACGCTCCCAAGCTCCACCAATATGGGATGAATGAGGAGGATTGAAAATCCTGAATGTACTGGAGTCTGACAAGTAACGTTTGACTGACCCATCTTCCACGTTGATCGGGTTTACATTTAAGTCATTTACAGCTCCAATAAAGTTGGTTCCATGGTCAGACCTAAATATCTTTACTTCTCTTATTGATGTGAAACGTTTGACTGAAAGATAAATGCAGAGGAGATAATTTCTTCGACCAGTTCTATGTGGATGGCTCTGGTTACTAAACAAGTAAACAAGATGGCCCAACGTTTGGAGTTAGCACATCCACCACGTGTTTTTCTTGTGACTATCGTCCAAGGTCCAAAGGCGTCCACTCCTACATTTGTGAAAGGATGTTCTGGATCAAGACGATCCTCAGGCAAGTCTGCCATAATCTGACATTCTTCTTTACCTCTTATCTTACGGCTGGTAACACAGTGACGAATCAGAGAGGATATCAACCGTCTAATTCCAGTTATCCACAAACCTGCAGATCGAATTGCACCATCTGTAAGGTGACGACCTTGATGTTTGATCTTATCATGGTAGTGTCTAACTAGAAGAGTGGCAATGTGGTGACGTCCGGGTATAATTATAGGCATTTTTTCTTTAATACCCATGTCTGATTAAGCAATGCGTCCGCCAACTCTTAAAAGTCCCTTTTCATCCAGATACGGATTGAGATTGGTAATCGAACTTCTTTTACCAATAGGTTTCTTGTGACTAATACAATCTATTTCATCTTGATAAACTTCACGTTGTACTGAAGATATGATGAAGTCTTCTGCTTCTTGAAGTAAAATGTTGTCAGGTTCAAGCCTTGAACTCCCGTTCAGACGTAAACGGGACGAACGTTTCACGAATGCAATTCCACGTATAAGGCCATTACAGTCTGAGAAGTGCTGGAATCTCTCAGTCCCTATGTTAGGTATATCTGGTGTAGCGAGTGTTTTTCCAACAGACATCTCTGGAGAAGTATGTGCATTAGGACGATTCTCACTATCATTGTCGGGGTCTACAAGGAGGTATACGACCCCAGGGTTTTGACTGGGTTCACAAGAGAGTAGGCGTTTAGGTCCTAATAACCACTCACAATGATGAATGTCACTAGCTGGCAGTGATCTTGTGGCTGCGTCAGCAGGGTTTTCACTTGTGTTCACGTAATTCCATTGTTCTGTACTGCTGAACTTTCGTATTCTTTCTACTCTATTTCCAACTTAAATATAAAATGTTCTGGTGTCGTTGGAGATGTAACCAAGTACGACCTTGCTATCTGTATAGTATTTGACACAGGTCTAGCTGTTCCAATGTACACTGTGCAACTTCTACTGCCAATACTCCAGCACAAAGTTCCAAACGAGGAATTGTGTCCATTTGTTGGAGCAACTCTAGCCTTTCCGAATACAAAACCAATTTTGGGATTACCACCTTCATCTATTGTGCGAAGAAAAACTACTGCAGCTACTGCTTTTTCTGACGCATCTGAGTAAACATGAAGTTCTTTGGTGACTGCTTGGCTTAGGTAAGGTACATAAGTACGTGGTATACGTAATGTCTCTAGTTCTTGAAGTTCGTCTCGCCAAGCTTCCCACTCTGAAGCAATATCACCCGGGACTGGTTCGTCCCAATCAACTGTTGCTGAAGTCAGCTTTCGTAGAATCAGCTTCCCTTGGATGATCACTGGAGCTAAGAATCCAAGTGGATCATATATGCTGTTTATCGTAGATAATACACCTCGTCTTGTTATAGGCTTCGTGTCCAGCGATAGCTGGAATAGGAACATGTCTGTGTTGACATCCCATATTAATCCAAGGCTACGCTGGAGTGGTTTATTGTTGGCTTCAAGGTCTAAATCTTTCAAGTTTGTAGATAAATCACTTGTTGGAAATGCAGACATAACTTCAGCACTGTTGGATGCAAACTTGTGCTAACGGAGATTTCCGTATTTCTTCAATGCTGCTTGTGTGTCTTTGACGACTTTGATAGCCTCTTCTGCTGTTGGGTATGATGTTAATCCATCATCAACATAAAAGACTTTAGTCACAAAATTTGTAACATCTTGGCCGTACTCTGGCTCTGCGGCATGTACTGTCTTACGTAGCCCCAACGTTGCCACTGATGGGGATGGACTGTTACCTAAAACATGCACTCTCATTCGGTACTCTATCAGTCCTTTGTCAATATCAATGTCTTTATACCACAGGAATCTTTGGTAGTTTCTGTGATCTTCTCTCACTACAAAGCAGTGGAACATGTGCTGAACATCAGCAGTAACAGCAACCATCTCTCTCCTGAATCGAATCAGGACTCCCAGTGAGCTGCTTGATAGGTCTGGACCAGACATCAAAACACTGTTCAGGGATACTCCGTCGAACTTTGCGGAGGAATCGAACACACCCCTGATCTGCTGAGGTTTCTTGGGATGGTATACTCCAAACAACGGTAAATACCAACATTCTTCTTGTTCTTGCAATGGCGGAGCAACTTCCGCATGGTTGTTGTCTAATATCTTTGACATGAATTCTATTTAATGTTCTCTTTGGAGAGCGTTCCTCCTCAGACTGTTTTCGAGGAATTCTGCTCTTTTAACAGCTTGTTGCCTGTTGTTTGGAAGTCGTTGTCTTGGTGTCCGAAATGGTAACGGAGATACCCAACTGGCTGTTGAGTCTCTTACAAACTGGTTGGCCATTTGTTTCATAAATGTTTTATCTTCATACGACATTCCTGGTTTGTCGTCATCTTTTGTCTTAGCAAAGATATCATATTCTGGAATGTCTACTGTTTTAGTTGCAGTATTGAAACAAGCAGGATCTGGTTCCCGTACACAAATTTTACTTTCACATGGTCTCAGTGTCGTAGGTTGGCCAGATGGCAAGACAAATGTTTTCTTCACAGATAAGTCTAGAGTTGCATGTTGATAGTCCAGACAGATTTCTCCAATGACAACCCAGCCCAGTCTTAATTTCTGGGCGAAGGGTGATCCAGGTGGTCCATATCTATAATCTAGGAAATGATGGACTTCGGGAAGGTCTCTTCCTATGAAGAACATTATCTTCCTGCTATCTTTGATTTGCGGGATTCTTCCAGCATATCTTTCATATGTGGAAAGTATACGGCAGAATCTGGCGACTGAATTTCGTCTCTGCTGCTTGGAATGTAATCACATTCTACTAAAACTGGCAGTTCTAATTCTTCATGTCCGTGTAAAGATTGGACTATAAATCCTTTGGCTCTTCTGCCACTGGTGGCAATACGACCTGAACAAGTGGTCAGGGTATAATTTTCTGGTTTGTCCCGCCGTGATGTTGAGCGGGGCCAACTGAAGATGCCTTCCTGGCTATGTGTAAGGCTGTGGTGTGTTGCTTGCTTCCGCAGTCTCTGCAGGAAATCCTCGCCTTGCAGTCTCTGCTCCTGTGGGTTGTAGAGGCGCAACACCTAAAGCAAAGGTTGTTTTGTTTGAGGATATCTCTCCTCTCCTCAATAGATTTTGATTTGAATCCTCTACATTCGTCTAATGAATGTCTTGTGTTATGTATAATGCACCTGTCTGGTGCCTCATTCTCTGTACACTGGGGCAGAGTGCCCCCAATGTCTTGACTGGGCTTGTTTGGACCTCTGTCGACATCAGTCTTGCGAGATGCTACCCAGGTTTTGGCCACGGGTGGTTTTCTTCCAGAGTACTTTGGAGTTGTTTGCTGTTCTTGTTCATAACAGAATCCGGGATCATTTTTGATTTTGCTCATTTCCTGAATGAATCTGGAGAATTCTGTGAATGGTGGAAATGGTACATTGTTGGGTGACTTATAACTTGAGGCTCTCGTTGTCCACTTTTCTTGGAGTCCATAAGGGAGCTTACTGACAATTGGCCTTATCCAAGATGAAGAATAGAAATATCCAAGAAGTGACTGGAATTTAGGATTCTGTTTGATGAGTTCTATCTCCGACAATAAATCGGATAACTCATACAGACGTGCACTGTCCTTGTTTGTTAATTTTGGAAAGTTCCCCAGTCTATTCATTAGTGAAGCTTCCACCATTTCAGGGGATCCATACCTTGTATCTAAACGATCCCACAGCAATCTGAGACATTCAGTGTAGTTCTCACATGACCTCCTTATACTCTCAGCCTGTTTTGAAGACTCAACTCCGAGCCATTTTACTAGGAGGTTTAACTGCTGTGAGTCAGACACTTTTGCGTCATCAATAACTGACTTGAAGCTATTTTTCCACACAAAGTAGGATTCAGCACGGTCATTGAAATTTGTGAGACCAGATAAAAGAATTTCCATATGGAGAAGGAATCTAGTTATATTTGAAGTCTGGTTCACAGTTCTGTCATTGTTCAGGTTTACTACATGTGAACTTGGTATTGGTGTGTCACGTGATAAGTGCTGACGTGATGGTTCAAATTCTGGTGCATCTCTGTTAAGCTGAAATGTAACAGACTGAGATCTACGAAGTGGTCCAGCGTAAGCTGGTGTAGATGTTACCTCTGGAGCTCCATATAATACTGTTGGAGTTGACGTAACTTCCGGTGGTCTTTAGGCCCCATATACTACTGTTGGAGTTGACGTAACCTCCGGTGGTCTGGAGGCCCCATATACTACTGACGGGATATTTTGTGCCTCCTCATTTGAAACATTGAAGGAGTGTTCTTCAACATATCGTTGAACCCGTTGTAGCGGGTCTGCTTCATCTATAGGCAACTGACTTCGCTGGTCTTCACTATCAACTCCTGTTTGACTACTATCGTCATCCAGGATCTTGGCTTCAGTTTCTACTATGACAGCTTCTTATCTTGCCTCTAGCAATGTTTGGTCGGCCTTTAACTCGGCTCTCTTACGAGCTGCTGTTGCTTCCATCTCAGCCTTTGTTGCCTCCATGTCAGCCTTTTGGCGAGCCGTTGTTGCCTCCATTTCAGCCTTTTGACGAGCTGTTGTCTCTTCTAACAGGGCTTCCTGTTTTGACAGAGCGGCCTGTTTTTCTGCAAAAGCAAGGCTTGCTTTTAGAGCTTCAGCTTTAGCTTTCTTACTTTTAACCAGACTGGAAGCATCTGTACGTGTAGACGTCCCACCTTGTGAATGGTATTTACTGTTGTGGGATGATGAGCTGCTACTAGGTACCTTTGATGATTTCTTGGGCGTCAGAGCCCTGCTAGCTTCCTGTAAGTAGCACAGGACATCGTCAATGGCACGTTGGCGGATATCTGCTATTGTGGAGCATTCCTCCATTTCTCGTTTACTATCCTCGCTCCTGATAGTCTTCAGGTAGGCCTTGAAGGTACTAAGTTGACTTTGGTACCTGCTATTTGCTTAAGCTATATTTTGTTCTAAAGTTCTTTGATCCCGTAGTCCTGTGGGGGGATCTTCAGCTTCCTGAAGCAGGGAGTCGAGCAATGTCCATAAATACTCTACGTCTTGACGATGTTTGTCACATGTCTGTAAATATTGTTCTTGCCCTATCTCTGTAAGTGTCCGGACCCTGGTGTCTGGAACTGTTGAAATGGCGTCCTCGGGCATTTCTGTCTGATTAACACTCATTTTGATGAACGTTGTCTAATCCAGTTGTAGCTTTGTCGCCTGGAACAGGTTACCGTAGTTCTGTGACTGCGTTGTCTTCTGTCCGGGAACAGGAAGAAACGTTGTCCTGTAACTGTGTTGCCTGCAGAAGGAACGGTGCTACCAGTTGTCCAAAAGAGGTCTGGAACTCAGGCTGGTTCTAGTGTTTTTACTGTACTGAGCCGGACTCAGTGAGCTTAACCTAGTTCGTTGGCCCAATTCAAAATAAAAACCCAGTGTGGATCAGCTATTTTAATTAGCCGGTGAACAAATTGGTAAAAACCTGAAAAATGCCATAATTAACAATCATAAGTTATGTGTCCAAAATAGTGAGAATTTATAGTCCACTTATGCTACCGTAATTATGAGTAAAATGTCAACATAAATTTGCATAAATAAACACAAATATGACGTGTGTCTGTGTAAATTATACATCAGGTTCCTGTATAATCACGGACAAATACAGCTGAGATGACTGTAACACGCAGAATATGTGATTCATAATTTTATCTGGATGTATTTAAATGCCACTAATTGCTTGCCATACATTCTATATTTATATGAATTATGCAACTGAATAACAGTTGTTTATCTTCCTCTTTTTGACGGAAATAATACATAAAAACTTTAAAATACTTTGATGAAACTTGTAAATAAAATTATAATCAACAGTTGTACGTTTCAGTGTGAGATGATCATTCCGTCAAAACCGATATTTAAAGCAAATTATGCAATCAGCAATCACAATAAGCTGTTGTGTATTTACGTTAAATAGATCCATCTTCATCCAAATTTAATGAAAATATAATGTAAAACTTACACTGTTAATGAACTAGTTATTCCAAGTTCCAAACTAATATCTGGACATTCATAGATCTAAGTTCTGACTACGATTGAGAAAAGTGGAATAGGGAAACGAAACCAATTATTTAAAATACACACGGTGCGTTCGGAATGTCTCCATGTTTGACATGACTATACACTAATTGTGACAATACAGGCTGCGTATGCATGGGAAGAATACGGAAACTAGCATCGCCAATATCTGCAATAAACACTAACATTCAGTAGAAAAACAAAGGTAAAGTATAGCAAATAACAAGATACCGAAGTTACTGTAAATTTAATTTCTGCATTTTGCAATTTTTACGCCTTATGTCTCTTCAGTCTTTTGCAATGTTAATTGTATGATGCCTATGTTATAAACTTTGATTATTCCCAGATGTGTTCAGTGGAGTGAAAGTTTCAAACCATTCAATTAAATGATAAATAGACAAATAGATAAATAGATAACCTCAAAGGCTCAACTAGGATATCTGGTAAAGTAGTCCGCATTTTAGTAAATTCATACGCAATAACCTAAAGATGAAGTGTATTTATTGATTACGTTAGTTTTAATTGACTTTTGACATTAAAATTAAAATGGGTTTTGCTGACGGTTGACAAGTCGATAGGTCGACGGTCGACAGGTTGACACCTTATTGTTTTCATGTGACGTTTAAAAGATTGACAATTGATAGGTTGACAGTTGAAAAGTTGACAATATATTCGTTTAAGTGCATGGTTGTCAATATATTCATTTAGGTGCATGGTTGACAATATATTCGTTTAAGTGCATGGTTGACAAGTTGACAGTGGACCGGTCGACAGTTCACAAGTTGACAGGTTGACAGTCTGTATTTCGATAAGTTGACAAGTCGACTTCATTAGCTGTAGTTAATTGTCAAGAAATTGATAGTTGACAAGTTGACAGTCAACAGTTTGACAGGTCAACAAGTTATCAGTCGACAGGTCGACAATTTGAAATACAATACATTATTTTTAAAGGAAGGTTATCTAGTTTATATATTTGTGTTGCTGATGGTTGAAAGGTTGAGATACGAAAACCATATCCCTAATAAAACACTTACTCTACCCATAAAAAACCTAACCCTAACCATAATCTTAATCTAATCCTAGCAATACTCTAAACCAAATCTTAATACTAAAACATAATATAATCCTAACCCTAATCTAACCCTCGGATGTATTTATACAATATTTGTTGATGGTGGTTGACAGTGTTACGGCACATATTGTCGCCCCTGCACATATTGTCGCCGGCGACAATATGTGCAGACGTATCGGCACATATTGTCGCCCTGCACATATTGTCGCCTACACATATTGTCGCCGGCGACAATATGTGCAGTACATTTTCGGCACACATTGTCGCCAGTTTTAGAAGAACTTGTACTTGATAATACATTACAACAATGTTGAAGTAGCAAGTGTATTTCACTGATGCTGAGTCTTTAGGAATAAAATAGTTTGTGTTGTCATGGAAACTGAGATTGGAAGAGAAATTTTAAAATGTTAGTAGTTGAAACATAGAATCTCATGCATGCTACGTATGTGAAAAACTTGAAGAACAAACAAAAATGTGGAATGGCATCAAATGAAGCTACTTAGAGTTTAAAAAAATTAAGCCATTTTTCTCGCCAAATCTGTAAGTTTCGCGAATTAAGAATGTCACAGAAAAAAGTGGAACTCTAAGGGAATGTAGGGACGCTTAGAAAAACTTAAATCTATGTCCTATCTCGAATTACCTTTACTCCTACTTCCTTACCCAAGCCTGTATGTTTTTTTTACCAATGTTTTTATACCCCCCGCTTGAAAAGTGGGGGGTATATAGTGGTGTGGGTGTCCGTCCGTCCGTCCGTCCGTCCGTTACACATGAGGGTACCCATGTCTTATCCGCTACTCCTCCTGAACCACTGAATAGATTTTATGAAACTTTAACACAGTCTTTGTGACATAATGTAGATGTGCACCTCCTATTTCAGAATTTGATTTGATTGATTTTTGGGGTTTCCCATTGCCAAACATGGACTTTGCCATTACATTACATGTACACATGGGGGTACCCATCTCTTATCCGCTACTCCTGACAGAACTGTGAACCAGACTTCAAATATAACTAGATTCCTTCTCCATATGGAAATTCTTTTATCTGGTCTCACAAATTTCAATGACCGTGCTGAATCCTACTTTGTGTGGAAAAATAGCTTCAAGTCAGTTATTGATGACGCAAAAGTGTCTGACTCACAACAGTTAAACCTCCTAGTAAAATGGCTCGGAGTTGAGTCTTCAAAACAGGCTGAGAGTATAAGGAGGTCATGTGAGAACTACACTGAATGTCTCAGATTGCTGTGGGATCGTTTAGATACAAGGTATGGATCCCCTGAAATGGTGGAAGCTTCACTAATGAATAGACTGGGGAACTTTCCAAAATTAACAAACAAGGACAGTGCACGTCTGTATGAGTTATCCGATTTATTGTCGGAGATAGAACTCATCAAACAGAATCCTAAATTCCAGTCACTTCTTGGATATTTCTATTCTTCATCTTGGATAAGGCCAATTGTCAGTAAGCTCCCTTATGGACTCCAAGAAAAGTGGACAACGAGAGCCTCAAGTTATAAGTCACCCAACAATGTACCATTTCCACCATTCACAGAATTCTCCAGATTCATTCAGGAAATGAGCAAAATCAAAAATGATCCCGGATTCTGTTATGAACAAGAACAGCAAACAACTCCAAAGTA
>MJUU01066810.1:0-36204 GCA_002080025.1 Modiolus philippinarum
ATGGTCGAGTGTGCTCTAGTTTTGTCCTGTTAGTACGTTTGTATATATTTGGGGATAAAAACGTGAAAATTCAAGGAACAGTTCAACGTGGTGAAAGAGCAGCAAAATTTGTGGCCCTTGTGGCTGATGCTTAAAGGAAAAGATAATAACTGTGATAGATATAGAGCAGCAGAGAAGGCGGATCTGACACAGAAGGCGCGTATTTTGGGTTAGACACTAGCAAATGCTTCAAAGTCATCAGTATACAGGAATGAATGTTTGCCTTAATATACTTGCAGGTCATACTCCTCATCATGCGTCAGAATGCGACTGTGCGATTTTCCTGAAATTTCATGGAGGACTAGTCTGATATATGAAACAGAGGATATATCATCACATGATATGTGTGGTAACTAGATTTATAGTAGTTTCCGTGTATAGCTTCAAACCTGCATTCTGTATAAAAAATCCGGTTTTTAGAAATGAAAATGGCGAGGGGCTGCCCGTTGGGTACATCATTTGCCCGGTGCATGTGTTTAGTGAATCTGTTTCTGGAATGTGTAAATCTTTGATTCAATTTCAAGTCCTGTCAGCATAGCTACTAAGTAGTATTAGTAGTATGCACAATCTGATATCTTTTCTACAATCCTGATATAAGTTAATATTGAGCTTTTGCCATTATTTTGTGTCTATTGTCCATGAATTTTGCATTCAAATACGGTATATTCTTCCCACAAACCGCAGGGTCATGATAGACCTCGCTTAGTTCGATGTAAAAAACGTCATGTCCGCTTCTAATCAAACATAACCGCCAATTTGGAATATTACATTTGATCTTATGGGAAAACTCATACGATTGCCAAGCTAGAGGTACTGCTGAACGCAGGAGAGCCCCGCAATAGGCAGTCAATTCCTTTGTACCAATTTCTTATCAACATTTGTTTTTGAAAATATTTCAAAATCAACATTCTGTTTGTGATTTTTTTTGGGGGAAATACTCCTTTTTATTTATTTTAATTCTGCAATTGTATTGTGGGCGAGATATTATAACCACAGTGAAATGAATCGGTTGCTTCATAATCATATATACATGTACAATTAAAATATAACACCTGCAAAATAAGTTTCTCTTTTCTAGCAAACGAAGTCTAAGTGTATGTGGTTGATATATCAAGAGACGAATTTTATCCTGGTTCTGTACATATTGAACTGGAAAATTGGTATCATGGTACAACTCATCTATAAAGTGGTGTTGCAAATAATCATAGTATTGGTAAACAGGAAGTAGTGGCATGACAAAGCTGAAAACCGCTTACATGGCACAACTCATCATTGTGAAGCTTTAGAGCACATATCAAATCAGTCCCAGTTGTGCAAGCCAAGAAAACTTTGACGAAAATTTTCATCCATAGACTGGTATGATAAAAAGTTAAAATTATTGGCAAACAGGAGGTAGTGGCACGGCAAACCTGAAAAAAGCTTTCACGATACAACTCATCATCATGAAGCTTTAGACCAAATATCAAATTATTCCGAGTTGTAGAAGCCAAGAAAACTTTGACGAAAATGTTCATCCATAGAGTGGTACAATAAAAAGTTAAAAAGTGTCGGCAAACAGGAAGTAGTAGCACGGCAAACCTGAAATATCTTACATGATACAACTCATCATCATGAAGCTTTACACCAAGTACCAAATCATTCCCAGTTGTAGAGGCCAAGAAAACTTTGACGAAAGTTTCAACCCATAGAGTGGTATAATAAAAAGTTAAAGTATCGGCAAACAGGAAGTAGTGGAACGGCAAATCTGAAAATAGCTTATACGATACAACTCATCATCATAAAGCTTTACACTAAATTACAACAATTTATTCCCAATTGTAGAAGCCAAGAAAACTTTGACGAAAATTTCATCCATAGAGTGGTACAATAATTTGATATTCGACCTTAATTAGGCATTCCAAGATTTTCTACTCTGAAACTACTTTGCCAATTGGAAAAAAATGAAAACAATAGTCCTTGGTTGGTCCCCACTTGAGATAGTATCTGGCAGATTCTCATTATATCAAAGATGATCATCAAACAAACTTGATGAAGTCCATTGGACGGCTCCTTTAAAAACTGAAGTAAGGCCCAAGTGAGACACTGATGCTTTTGAAAGCCCCATGTTGTGATATTGTGAAAAGATAAAATGCTGTCGTGTTAGATCGAGTATAGGTCTTGAGTGGTCGAATAAAAGTCGGATACATGTCGGGAAAAATCGGGTTATGGTTGGGAAGATCTTGTATAGAAAAAAAGAATGAATCGTGTTAGTCGAGTAATGATTGAGTACTAATCGAGTTGGTCTGGAAGCGACTCGGCATAGATCGAGAAGCGAATGAGTTAAAGTCGGGTAGAAATCGGCATGATCGGCTAAAAGTTTGAATCTCGATTAAGATCGATCGATTTTCGATCTCTTCACGACTACCTCGATCAGACCCCGAATGATTCCCGACCTGTTCTCGACATATGATGCACACGACCTCTTCACGATATTTTTTGACATGTCAAAAATATTCGGGAGCACAGCTCGAGTTCAGCAGAATTGTTTAGATCGCCCCGATATGGTTACAGAACACCAGCATTCAAGATCAGTATCCCGATCGATAAATATTCATGAATGTTCATAGATCGAGTTCGGTCGAGTTGCTTTGATCGGCAGTGTAAACCTACCATTAGAACTTGGATATCTGATGATTCATATTAAAACACAATATAAAATAAATAATTTATTTATATTTTTAACAAAGACAACAAGTAAATAACAAAACAATTATGCGTAAATGAGCATGTACATGAGACAGTAATTAAATCTCTCTTAAAAAACAAAAAGAACATGAATGTAGTTTGCTCAAAAACATTATGGCATGTAAGTCTCATAGAATATTGAAACCTTCAAAACATTCCAAGTACCCGGAAGTTGTTATTTCAACGAATCTAAATGACGTTTCAAACAAATATTTAAACGTCATTATTTTTGCGGGAAATGTGTCTTTCCGTGATCGGTGAATTTTGTTGTCACTTGATGAAAACTTCCAGACCCTATTATATATTCTATTTTAAATCTAAAAAATCTTTCCCTAATTTTGAAAAAAAATACTGAAAATGACTTGCTATTTTAAACATTGCAAAGTATGTAAGATTTCTTATATAACTAGTTAATAGTAATGAATATCAAATATAATGTCATGAGTGCTGAACAAATCACTAAAAGGACCAAGGAATAAATATCGGTAAATAACCACTATTTATTAATATTTTGTTTCTTCATGCAAGTTGACTCTGAATTCATATGTTTTCAAGGAAACATTTCTTCCATTTGTACAAATTGCAGTGGACAAAAATCATTTCCTCTATTCACATGAAAATGAAACAATTGAAATATGTATGCGATCATAGTGACCTATATACTAAGCTTAAAGATTTTGGTATCCAAAGAATTGACTGCTGGTAGGTCCAACAAAGTTGAACTGAATTGTGTAAAAATATTTTTTCAAAGGTAAAGATATTTCTGTATCCGTGAATAGTGTGAATTATAAATAAAACTGTTTTCCAAATAAAGACTTTACTATAGCAGTCCAAATGCTAGTCTTCCAGAGCAACTGATTTTATTTTAGGTGATTTGTGTAATTTCGGCATGTTCGTTTTGTTACTTTATCATCTTGGTTACAAATCTTTTATCGTATCTATTCAAATCACTAACAACCAAACTCTAACATAATCTTTTAGAATTTCTTAACAATGTAGCGTTACGTTACACATATATTTGACATAATTAAAACAGTTGTCTAATGTATGGTACTCGGTACGTCTATCTGATTTGTGAACATTTGAAAAAATAGCATTGGGCCATTCTATCTCTTTACTATCATTATTTTTACTTTGCAAAAGTGTAAAGAATAGAATAAAGTAAAGATACTGTTCTTCATTTTGTATTTTGTGTCTTTCATTTCCGACTGGATTTGACTGTTCCTGGCAAAGATCTTTTTACTACGTCCCTGCTTGAAGTCAAATCATACATAATTGACATGGATAATTCTTATAGTTTTTCAAAGATTTATTTGGGGTAATAATCGTACTTTGTATTATAAATTGTGAAAATGGAATATGCAACAGTAAACATGTTTTGCGAATACATGCATAATAGGAGGCATGTGCCCTGTCGAAACACAAAATCTTTCTTACTTTGGGAGATCATTTGACCATCGTGAAGTTTTATGTCCAAAGTATTGTGAGAATGGAAAATTTCCTTACTCTGTATTTAGATACAATTTTCAATGGTAAAAAAATCATTCAGTTATTAATACAATACATTGGCAAACGGATACCGAAGCAAGAAATTCTATGTTGCTATATCGATATGCATCTTTAGTTTGTTTTATGCTTGAAAAACAATCTAAGCACAGTTTAACTAGTACTTAATGTTTCTGTAATGTTCTTTAATATGCAATTTGAAATCCGTTTTAATTAGGATTTAATTAAAGATCGCTGTTGTGGAACATCTTGCATCTTAATCACCATTTACATCACGACAGTGCGCTGAAAATCGCCATAAATAGCCGACATATTCTTTTGCATTATTAATTATAGACAAAAAACTAAAAATGTAGTCACGTACAAAACACTTTAAGTACACGTATAAGAATTTCTTTGTGACATTAAAAATGCACACGTCAGTTATTCTTTAAACTAAAATAGAAAACATGCTTTTTGTTTTCAAACAAAGCCAATTTCAATACGAAACCGGAAATCAATACGGCTATCCATCAAACATGAAAGAAAGTATGGAGGCGGGAGCTTAAAATGTAATTCCTTCTAAAAGAGAATATACAGGAAAAATTAAACTTTCTAACTGCATTTCTAGTCTTTATTTATTAACACTTTCAAACAAATATGTCGATTGTAAGATCTATTGGTTGCAAACGTACATAGCAAGTTGCATAATTCCATACAGAAACTAGTAAGGGTTTTAGAAATAAACTCGTAACATTTGCCGTTGTGTTGCATTAATATAGAGCAAATGCTTTCTTTATATTTTTCGTTATTACATTTGATGTCCAAATATAGCACAATCCCTTAATTCTGCACATGCCATAAACACTACTTGGATGCAACATAACGAGATTAAAGACATTCTCTTTTTGTAGCCGCTACCTGTGACTACAGTATACCGAAAATTGTTTTATTTCGTAGACGCGTCATTTCTTTAAAGAATGAACATCTCATCATTGTTTGGGGTAATGCCGATATTATAAGCATAAACGCAGTTTTTTGTAGAAAATTTTGTCTTATTAGTTAAAAATAAAAACAAACTTTCTCGCCGAGTGGCGCGGAATCTCGCAAACTCATGATTTGAGGGAGAATTTAAGAGTTTCACATCTCTTTGTCTTCTAGTATGTCCCTTCTAAAGAGTTATGGACATTTCTTATATTTTTTTAAATAATTGTTTTAGGTTATAAACATACTTCATAAAATTGTACAAATCAAAGGTAGCGAAAATACATTTCAAAGGTGTTCATTTCAAAATTTTGGTGTGGTCTCTCAAACTCTAAACACTAGATGTTGATATATACAAGTTGCCAAGTATAAAAAAATAACAATTAGCAAATATGCAAATACAAATATAGTCTTCTGGTGTTGTGATCACCCACCAGTTGAAAGGAACATCAAACAAATATTATCTGTAAAATATACAGCCCTCAGTTTGATAGTTACAAAACAGTCCACATCAATACTGTATAAGTTACAACCAATAAACAAATCCATGAATTGTTTATAAAACTGCCAATTTAATGACTTTTATGAAAACATAAACATGTCTTCTTTATCTTTGAAAACCAGTCAAATCTTCAAAATCTAACTTTCAACAAAAGTCCCACTAAGTCAAGAACCATAAGATGATTCCGCACGTCACGTTGTTCATGCTGATACCTAAATTATGTCGATCAAATTGTATGAGACAATCCCTCATGTAAGTTATGTTGCTATGTTGGAAACATGGCACGATGATCTTTCATGCAAGTGATATAGCAATGAACTATTCGAGATGACCTTTCATGTAAGTGATGTTGCAACACCAGACATGTGATCAACCAATGTATAAGTTGTTGTTCCAATAGTAGATGATGCACGACTCCTCTTGTCTCTGTTGAATGTAGTCTCTGCATACAGATTCCACTTCCGCTTTACAACTGTAATGACCTATAATGCCAAAATAATAATTACATGTAATTACTCAAAATCATTTCAAAAGATATTGAGATATCAAGATAGATAAATAATTTAAACTAAACCTCATCTCACACAAATATTTAGACATTTGACATCTTTCCAACTTTCAGTAAACATTTAGCACATATTGCATGAAACCGGATTTCTAATGTGGTTGGTAAGCTCTTCTTGACAGAAAAATTTTAGGCTGTTTGGGTGAGAAGAAACGCCGTTTTATTTGTTTCTTCCAAAAGAGAAGGATTTTCAAAAGTGTAAATTTCTATCCAGACAAACTAACATTTTCACAGACATACGGATTCAAAAGTTATATAAAGTCAAATGGCTGCGCTTAAAGACTGGATTTTTTTTATCAAAACTCGCACACAAATAGATTTTGGTAATATTTTCAGGATTATATCGACTGCACAGAAGATTAAAATAGACATGTGGATTTAAAGAACGTAATTTGTGTTTGTACCGCTAATAAGTGGTCAATGTGAGATATAAAGGCACACAGCCTCAACACTTAATATGATACATTGATCCATGAATAATAACGTGAAATAATCATCAGCGGCAAATGAATTTCACAGCAGTCAGTCTAAGCCTTTGAAACTGAAAGATCCCGAATATGCCGTTATATAAACACCATAAATATACTCTTAAGAAATAAACAGACCCCAAAAAAGTTAAAAATATTAAACTTATCTTTATGTTGCAATTCGATCTACTTACCTCTCCATTGCAGAAACAGAACATGATTGACACAAACGCACCCTATAATAAAACAATTCAGTTTAAATTACAAACAAAAACAATATGGTATTTTAAAGTATTACCTTATAGTAACTTATTCACATGCAACATAAAGCCCACATAAAACTATTTTATAATACCAAGTTTTCTTACAATCGACTTGATAAGCGTCTTGTCACTGTCTATATGTTTGTATCTGTCACTAGCTTAGGACATTAGTGCTTTTGTCGTCGGGCAACGGATATCAGTGATTGTAAGATCACTTTGACAGTTACTTTCATGACTGTTGATGAACTCGCATCATTGGACTAAATAAGCATGAATGTGTCGTTGTTCGACAATCAGCAATGGATTGCCTAAAACCGGTGCTTGGGGCTACCTTGAACTTACTATGAGGTATGAGCAAAGCTCATTGTTGAAGTCCTCATGGTGACTTATAGACAAAGAAGCACAATAGAAGCGTTGTTCCATTACTTTGCTTTACCATGTACTTGTAGAGACTTTGTCACATGTGCATTTTACTCCATATTCTTTCATCGTTTATTCAATTTTTTTCAACTGCATTGATGAGAAAATGAATGCAGAAGTCGTCCGATTGAATCTGCTGACCATTTCCCAATTGCTGTCGAGCGGTTTTGTATTGTATCGAATACTTGTTGTTATCCGAAAATGCTATCATCATCATCGACTTAGAAAAACTTAAGTGTTCTTTCAAGATTTGATAAGTAAATAAATCTGTTATTTGGCGTTCTTTCCAAATAACAAGAAAACATAATTATTAATGCGAGAAAACCTTTGGCAATGTTGTAAAGGATTTAAGTTCATTTCTATTCAGTTTCTGCTACTATCTCAAACAAAGTATTACAAAAATGAATTAAACAACCAAAACCGTCATCACAATATAACGTGGGCTGGTAAATAGTTGAAAGTTCTTACAAATGCATGAGTCCGATTTAGAGATGAGAAATATTTTGCAAAAGTGTTAGAATTTTGATCTAGACGAATGAGCAAATGGACGAATAGGAGCAGAGGTCCCTTATTTATGCGTACCGCTTTAAAAGTCTACCTGGAGGGAAACTATAGCTAGCATTTGATGACTTGTGCATTTTAAAGTACTATTTAAACAGAGATAAAGAGAGTAACTGTTGTTTGAGTGTATGTCTGTCAATTGTATCTCTGTTTTATGCCTTTCTCTTTTGTTTTGTATGATGTTAGCATTTTGATGATTAACAAGATCCTACAGGTAATATGTAGCATATACATCCGCAACAAGCAGCAACTCTACAGTGCTAATGCAAACTTAAAATCAGCAATAACAAAGAATTGACAAATTTCCCTTTTGACTGAAAATGGAAATAATCATATTGTATTGGGGGAGGGGGGGAATTTAAAATTTACTGTTAAAAATATCCTCTCACTGAACCGCATCGCCATAAAACTCTATTTGCGAGGGTAAATTCTACGATTGAACCGAGATGTTACCATATTAAATAGCAAAATACCAAAGTTACTGTTAATTTAGTTTCTGAATATGACCATTTCGTCAACTAATGTCTCTTCAGTGCAGATCTATCAAAACATTTGCCAATCCATACACTGATATATGTCTTATAGCTGATAGAGAACAATAATCAAAAGGATCTAAATAGTAATGTTTCTTTCGTAATTACAATGTTCTTAAGTAAGATTTCAAAAGCAAAATGTGTGCACATGTGTCTGATTGCGAGTAATTGAAAATACCACAAACGTCCCCTTCCGTTGTAGTTAAAGTTGTTTACAACGCCATTAAGGAAGAAGTAAAGAGAACGACATCCTTATTCAGACTTTTCTTTAATAGTATAAAAGCAAGTGATTCGCCATCCATTAATAACACAGTCATCACGTCAAAAAGACAAATTGCCAAGCACAGCGAGAGCACTTCAAATCTGACAACTATGTAAATTAGTATGTTAATGAACTTATACAGGCGCTTGATGGAAAATTATTTGAAATATGAGATCTAGCATGACCAAAATTTTCATTATCGCGAAGGCAAAGTTGATCTTCCCTTCATTCAATTGGTATGGGAATTAAAAAAAATTGACGGATATGATCTAAGAATGTTCACTGACTAAGTCATCTATCGGGAAATTATTTTGAAAGAATAAGATTTTAAGCTAAGTGACTGCTATTACCCCTGGTTATCATTAAAACAAATTAAGGTATACCATGAAATGAAATCCGTGTTAAATTTCCGTGTAGAGTCATTTATATACCCAAGGTCTTTTTGATAGAGACCAATTATGTTTTTATAATCTTTTTCTAATGCTTATTGTTTTAATTTGTATTAGCACAGCCCTTATGTGTTGATCATTATTGCCAAAATAACTATGTATTTATATTTATTGCCACACTCCCTATGGGTTGATGTTTGCGATTAAAGTAAGTATTAAAAATTTTAACATAAACTTCTAGAAAAGCAATAAAATCAGCTAGCAAACATTTTTATTATTGTTTTATATTATTGAAAAAAAAAATCAAATCTAATCCAAACTGTCAACAACTAACGCTTATTCTGATCTTTCGTTTTTCCTCCCTCTACATAACAACCATTTTTTTTTCAATGTAACTGATATAACAATATCAATTTATGAATATTTAATTTATGAATTACAAAACATAAAATACTGAAAGTCTTCAAAATATTCAAGATTTTGGGAAAGCAAATTACCTATTATTACCTTTTATTAAAAGGTGTACATGACAAGTTTATTTAATTTGTATTTTTCCGTATCTTGATAAACTACCCAGATAACAAGAGACAAAATCATGAACAAAACTATAGTTGCTCCATGATCGCCATTTTAAGAATACACTACTCATGAAGATAGCATTAAGCATTAAGGAGACACAAGATATTAGCAGACAGGGAATAAATATTGTAAAGACAATGATTAACTTACATTGCAAAATCTGGACAAACATTTTGAAAACTTTTAAATTATTGATATGAACTAGACAAATAAAACAAGGTCTTTCTAACTTTTTGACGATGAAAGATAAATGATATATTTTATGGGAAATTAGTACAACTTGAACAGACGCTACAGAATTGGAAAGTTTGAAATAATCTGTCTTTTCCTTCAATCAAAACCAGCCGAAATGATGTTATCATATTATCTTGTTTTTGTGTCTTTTTGAAAAAAAAATTTTGACAGCAGTGGAAAATTGTAAACATCATTAAATGATATGCGAGGAAAAATTGAAGTGCATGTTTTCCCCTTTTACTTCTTAATGACATTTTAATTGTGAAGTTCCATTAATGGTTGATCTTTTAAATGTTTATTTGAAGATGTTAAGGATAGAAATTGTCACTGTTAAATTGGTAATTGAGATGAAGCTTATTTTCATTATCACGGATAATTTTGACTGATCTTTAAGATTGGGATACGATTAGTTGAAAAAATAGAAGTGGAATGATGAACAAGGAATTCCAACAATTAAAGGACAAGTCGTCAACGTTCATTGAGCAATGGCATCACCATAACAAAAACACATCACAAAACATCAGAGTGCTTTCGTTATGGTAATTCCTAACGAAGCAGATAAAGGTTTGACATTTTGTGTCAAAGGGCAGTCGAAAACAACATTTCAAAACACAAAAAGCAAAGAGGATGGATGTGATACAGAAGATACATTCACAGCTCTTTAAAACTGAAATACTTATAAATTTGGCCTCTTATTTCGATACCTTTTAATGAGTATTTCTTTCCTACTTTTTTGGACAATGGCTTTCCAGATTATTTTATTCTAATGCTGCTGATTAGAGGTACCACCTTCAAACACAAGTACAGCATAACAAAATCTATTGTTTATTATGCTATTTTGGGTATATTTGTTTTTTTTTCTTAATCAAATAAACAATGAATGGATATTGAAGAAATGCAAACGAGAGTCTCCACAAAGACATGATATTACCTAGCAATGGAACAACGTTTTTATTGTTGTTCTTATGTTAATATATGTAAGCTGTATGTAGATGTCTGTAATTGCAACACAGTCTATTTCCTATAGAGATTTATTGAGACAAATTCGTACAGATTTACGTACATTTACCTGTCAAGAAAAAGACTTTACAACCTGTTATAGGTATCAACTTCCATATATAGTGTCTTTAATCAGAAAATAAAAATTCTAAATAGGACAGCGCATCATAGATCGGTCTAGAAAATTAGATATTTAATGTTTTACAAGCTATAAAATTAGTAATCATGGAAATGTAATCATTATAAAAGGGACAATTATCCCGATTTATTATTAAGTTCCTGCATATCCTGCAAGGGAAATATTTGATGTGATCCCATAAAGGTTAATGACGGAATGATATTAATGATTCTCTAATTTCAATTTGTGACTTACTTCCATCAATAAAGATAAGTATCTGTGATAAAAATGGGACAAAGCAGTTTAGATTAAATTTATATAAAACTAGAGAAATTAGATGTCTATATTTTATATGAAAAAAACACTCAATTTTTATGTTTAATATAATGGTAGATATTAGCAAATTAGAATGTCAAATTTTAAGCCTTTAAAAGGCGATACTAAAAGGTACATTCTAATAATAATAATAATAATAATAACTAGATTTGCAATTGCAAGCAATAGCTGATGTCGCCCCTGGCGTTGGAATCGGTCAAAATTGACATTTTTACGTATTTTGACGGCCATCTTGGAAATGGTAACCGTCATCTCCTTAACATTGTCCAACTTTGTGCTAAGTATGAACAATCTTAAAATTTCAATAAAAGTAAAATTGATCATTATTTCTTTCATTAAGAGTCTTTTGAGACGTTTAGCCCCCAACCCCTTCAGGACTATAGGAGGGTGTTTTTCAGGTTCTAGGCTCTAGGATAAGAGTATGGGCCTATTGAACATAAAACATCTTGAGGCAAAAAAAATGAGTATTTTTCGCGAGCGGCTGGGGACTAAAAAGATTTATCAAGGGGGTCGCAGAAGGGGGATGTGCCCCCCCTCTGTCCTGGTGGTTCAAGCGTCGGGACCATAGATCCTCGCTAAATAGCCTATCCAATAGCTCAAAACGTTGATTTTTTAATTTTGATGACTTGCAGGGTGTTCTATGTACAGGAGATTTTTAAAACCTGATTTTGAAGGGCATCTTCGAAAATTTCATGAAAGGTTAAACTCATCATAATTAAGCTTTTGACCAAATATAAAATTATTCATACGAATGGCAGCAAAGAAAATTCAGATTAAAAATTTTCAATCCGCCAACATTGCGTATTTGTCGGCAATCTTGAAAATGGCGGTCATTTTTAAATTTTATTTTTGGAAAGATTCCACCCACTATTCGTACTTAACGTTTCTATAGTAGGTTTTATAGAAGTCCTTCCAGTGGTTTAAAAGATAACTGATACCGAGTGTTTCGAGTACATTTGTGAAATTTTGAAAAAAAAAAAAAATTGGCAGCCATTTTGAAAATATCGGCCATTTTGAAAAAAAAACTTTTATGCACATCTACCCATGGTGATGCAGCTTTGTTCCAAATGTGAATAGATTCTGTCCTGGCATATCTGAGAACTCGGCCGGACAAACTTTTCCAGACCAATAACAATATGTCGTCCCGACTACGAATCAGAATCAGAATCAGAATATTTTATTACCAAATTAGGGCCCCAGGAGGGCGTGATACATCAAACATTTATGATTGGTACAAGTACAATATTACAGAAAACAGTATAGGCAATAAATAACAATCAATAATAAAAACAAAACAATAAATAAAGGCACATATATGCACGTCTACCGCAGATGCACTTCATACTATGAAAAATTGAGTAATATTAATAATATACATCTAGCATGATAGTAACAGCAACAAGTTAAAAGAAATAAAGATATAGTAATTGACGGTGCCATATAATTTATATCGAACACCATCTAAAGCCTGTGGCATATAATAGTAAAAAAAAAGAGAGAGAGAGAGAGAGAACAAGGGGTCAGACAGTGGATAGCCTGCAAAAAGTATCAAGGGACGGTGCCATAAGGAGACATAATAATAATAAAAAAATAATAATAATAACTTGAACCACAGTGAAACTTTTCACATGTTAAACACCTTTATATGATTATTTCATAATTTTTTTCCAGTGAAAAAGTGATACAAAATTCCAAAGAAGTATGCCATTGACACGTTGTGGAAACTAAACGAAAATAAAGTTAAAGAACTTTTAAAGAATGTAACATAATTGAGCATATTGTTAGTTGAAGTGAACTCTGATAAATAGATTGTATGCGCCACTGATTTCATATTTTAAGTTTTAGACATGATGTCTAACATAAATAGTTTTTGTCAGGGCGAACATTTTTTCCATATCGTTTAAGAAATATTCAAATCTATAATAGCAGTCGTTACATTGATTGACATTGCAATCAATTAGCAGTGTCGAAAAATTCATGAAAACACTTTAACTCTTTATTATCTGTCTAACAATGTTATCATCAGCAAATTTCAGAAAATATGTGAACAAATTGGCTTATAGATTGCCAAAACGTTACTTTTTTGCTTTGTTGTGTGTTATAAAATCCTCGATTGATCTGAAACAACGGCAGTAGAATACTGAAGGAATAAAGGTGTGAAATTTACAACAATCGAAGTCCAAAGACACGGCCAAAACGAGAACACAGAACACAATGACGTTAGACACAAAACCAATGACGTTAGACAGATACAAAGAACAGAAACAGAAATTACAACATTCAAAACAAAGGCACTCACAGTGTGAACTCCAGTGAAACTGAGAGTGACATCAAGGGTAAGTATGTCCTGCTTTGTTAACAGCACCCGTCACACTGTGAGTGATTTATTCCGGAAAAATATCAAAGTCGGTAGTCAAATCCGGGAAGACGTGAATCTATCTGAAAATGTCCACTTTCATTTGGGATACTGACACGTCATATCCTTCAGCGATGTGATGGTGACGGCCTCAGAATTTCTTGAGGGATGAAATTAACANAGGTTGAACAAATCCCTGACTAAGCAGCTTTTGGGACAGTGTTTTTGCTCTGTTAAAAAAATCACTGTACAAACTACACGCTCGACAGTAACGAATCAACTGTGAAATGTACACTCCATAGGCTGGAAAGGTAGGTATATTGCTGATAAGAGAATAGTATTATCTGGTTGTACCCATCAGTGAAGCTTAAAATATCATCAATGACTGTCCATTCTTTTTTTACTGTTTCTTTCCTCTATTTATTTCAAAGGATTCTTAAGTTAAATATATTTATATTTCTTTACAGTCCTTTCGATTATGTAACATTAGCCATTCCTGACGACTGAATGATGACATAATTTATTTATACCCGTGTGAAGTATCTTAATAATTCTCATTGGACTTATTAGAAATACGTGAAAACATGGTTCTAGTGCTGCTAATGAAGACCTTATTTTCCTAAATGGCCATACAGCGCATTTAAATTTTTTGAAGTTGGAGCTAACATATGTGTTATGGTCTCATGGTCATTTACTCCATATCCATTCCTAAAAGGTATATAACCTATTAATATTCTATCCGGACCCCTCCTTACCGATGCTCGCTCCATTTATAATATCAATTCTGATTTTTTTATTTCCTTTATTTTCTTTACTTCTTCCGTAACACAATAGTTATTCATGAACATTCCCCAAATTATCAAACTTAAAATCGAGAGACTAACCCTAGCTTTTGATGTAAGAAGAAAAAAAAACAACACAAAAAAAACAAGAAAAAAAACAATGAAACAAAAAAATATATAAAACAAAACACAAAACCAAGGAACATTAGAAATCCAATCAGGTAAAATATAAGCTTACATGAACCAATTGAATAAATGCGCATTTATAACTCACCTCCTAAAAAATAAGAAGGAAACAATTTCTCATATTTTCCATGTTATTTTAGGGATATTTATCTAAACGACCAGCCCATATTTGGAATTCCATGTTATAATTAGTATATGAAGATAAAGTACCTGCAACGAAACCAGAAGTGCTACTGCTATGACATATACGTCTTCCAATTCAGAACCCTCTTCCGGTCTCATGGGAATAAGTAAAAATTGCATACCAAGCAAAGGAATAAGTATCAATGTTGCTCGGGCAGCTTTCCTGTAAAAAAATACATATGTAACAAACATTTTTTAAGTGATGAATAAAAACTTTATGATAAATAAAGATATTACATTGTATGCAGCGAACGTGTTTAGAATTAAGAACAGAACACGCACAAAAAAAAATGTAAAAGAAAAAAACTCGAAGAAAAGGAAATAGAAGAAGAGGAAAATAATCAATATCCAAATCAACGGACGTCTATTTAACAACAGCAAAGAAAGACATGAACGATTAAATAATGAGCAGCACAAGAAAAAAACATAGCTTTGCGTAGCACATTTGTGGAACATGAGCATAACTTCGTGTGTACAACTAGATAATGTGAACAAGATATCTTATAACTGACTTGCAGTCCAATAGACCATATTCGAGCTTTGGTATCAAGATTTAGTAGACCACTTTTCAACACGTATCAGTTTAGAAAACGTCACGTCTTCATATAATTACGTATTTAAAGCAAGTTCTTTGTCGCATCGGGCGGACATGTTTGTGACGTAGGGCGGACAAACAAAACTGGTAAATCTAAATACCAGAACTCAGATATGGTCTATTTGCGAACTATATGCGACACAAAAAATAATGCAACAGCGTTAAACATGAATTCAAAGAAGTTTTCCGAAATAGTGTTTAAGCTTTAGACCACTAAATCAACATCAATTGCTAAAATGTCGGGTATATATTCATGTGTGAATTTTTCATGTTACAACATCAGTATATTGGTATGCATGGTTCAAAACCCTGAATGGTTAGTAAACAAAATGACGATATTGCTTGATGCTTCAAAATTTGACAATTGTTAGAGTTAAATAATTCAAGTGTCCTTAATGTCAAATTCAAGAAAAAAATACAAAATTTCATTAGGTTAATACAATTTTCTAGTTAAAGGTGAATAAATCATGTTTGAACGATATATAACATACCTGACGACATTAAAAAAGGAAGAGTTTTCAGTTTATTGTTACCATGTGCAGCTGATTTTTTTTGTCACGACGTTTGTGAAGTTATGTTTGGGGTATACAACGCAATAATAGAGCAAAACAATGTAAAAATATCAAAAGAAAGATTAAAATAGAGAAAATTTAATAATTACAACATAACGCGTACAGGTTGTACTAACTTGATGCAAACATCTAATTATATATAACACCACCTGGAAAAGGAAATGGAAAATAATTTGATCTAAACTCGTATAAGATGGTCGCTATTTATATATCTTCTGATAAGTAATTGGAGCTGGATTTAATACTTTATATATGTCTCTAAACATAAACATGCTAAAACATGCAAATAATATATGTAGTAAACAGTTTTTGTACAAATATCGGTTGACACACTTTTGAAAGAGAATTTTCGTCGAAAAAATTGATTTTGATAACACTACAATTAACAGGACTAGTTGCATTAATGGGGTTCGGCGAAACAAGCAAAACCCATCAAAGTTTTTCAACATTTTGCAGGATTAAACTTACAAAAAATAAAATAAAAATTGGGGGGGCATTGGGCATATAAGCTCACACCGAAAATAGGGATTTTTTAGTTGAAATGTTAAGGAAAATTATCATTTTTTAAAAACTTACTTCAATGAGATTTTTTATTAATTGTATATAAAGCTAGCCCCTGTATTGAACTTTCTAAAAACAAAAAGAAAATAGGAGGTCATGTTACTTATAATTAAATTATTTCACAAAATCAAAATTTTCGTAGTGATATACTTGTAAAATATTTTTTGATATTACCCCCCTTGTCTAATTTTTTTCAAAGGATTTTACAGAATAAATACTATCCTGAATTTTTCGTCTAAAATGAATGCTAGACTTAGAGAAATGGGCCGATCATTGGTGATTTAAGCGAAATATTTTATAGATTTGTCAAAATCTTAAGATGTATGTATATTTCTTAATTGAAAAATACCTATCAAAGTATGAAAAATGAAATAAAAATGGCGGAATACTACCGAACCACCTTAACTGAGTGTAATGAAAACTTCGGTATTAATGACACTGTCTTGGGTAATTAGAGTTGAATTAAAGTGAAAAAATAATATTTGATTCTAGCCCATATAAATGAAAAAAAAACCCGCAAAATTAGAATATACAGTGTGAGAAAAAAATTCCGGTTTGATTCTATACTTTGAGAAATTTGCTGAACAAATGCTAGATAAATTTGTACAAAACACTTAAAATACACAGAAAGAAAAAACGAAATCTACATACATATGTTTTGCTGTTGATCTGTCCGTTAATATTCCAAATTGCAGACCTTGAAATCCATTTATATTTTCCAAAGAACTAGAAATAAAGGAAATGGCCGAAATGTCTCTACATTATCTTTTTAGCCTGAGACAATATATGTAATATTTTCTAAACATACAATATGTATCTTCAAGGGATGGTCTTTTATTTGGTTGCATACCTTAAATTCCTTACATCAAACGAAAACGAAAACAGGGGAGGAGTAATTCAAAATGAAACAAAAGAAAAGGAAATCATGACTATATACACAAGCAAAGAAATATTTGATGAATATTGTAATGAAAATATCCATCAACGTATCAATAGTAAATAGATGTAATGGGAATGGGAAGCAAGGTACAACCACCCATAGTAAAGCTTGAGGTCAAATATGAAATCAATACTACATATCGTAATACGTGAAAACTTTAACCAGAATCCTGATCTACAAATTCATGTTACTAAAAATATCCATAAGTGTATCGGCAAACAGGAAGTAAATGACGGAAAGTACAGATATTTTCGATTTACCTCACATAAAAGTTAAAAAAACAATTTATCTAATTATACTATTATAGAATATCCATGCATAGAAATCTTTAACAAATATTTCTAACATAAATTGATGAACGCATCAGAAAGAACGAAGAATTTGACTAATGAAGCTCGAAAGAGGAAGAATCATACAGTTCATCATACAATAGTTTCAGACAAACATATCATATCATATCATTACTACATACACAAGCTGATAAAGATTTTTTTAAATCCAAAACAATTCCAGACGAAGCACACAAACACAAGTAGGAAGTACAAGACAAATTTCAGGTACTTCGCCGTACACAGAAATATATTTAAAGCAAGGGTTTCGCAACGAAACGACTATAGCACAGGGGTAATTGACGGAAAGTGTTGCAAAAATGTTACATTGGAAGAACTAATGGACACAGTAGTTAATATTACTGGACAACTAGCAAGATCCATCATTTTCTACGTAAAACGAACAAACTAAAGAACACATATTTCAAAAAGCAAAAAAAAAGATTAAAAAGGACATTTTTTCATGTTTAAATGTCCTACTATTTCATAAATCCTGACGACTAAATGGAAGTCGCAAATTTTAACTGAATAAACAAAATAGACTTTATCAGGAATGAGCAATTTTAAATTGCAGTTTTATATCTTAGAAACAGCTTAAACGATACAAAATATCCTATGTTAATGGTGCTAAACATTGATAGTTTTCTATTAAGATTTGAAACAGTTTGGACAGAAAATCGAGTCATTTAAGTCAACAATTCAAGATGACCTCAAGTAAGATAACGTAAATGGAATAAAAAAAAATGTAGTAAGTCTTTGACTTTACCACACAACAGGAGATATTTTGTTTTGAAAAGCAAGAGTAACACAAAATCTTCAAAATCTAAATCATCCAATAAATCACTGTTAGTTAAGATATCATGTTTTTTAGTCGAAAACAAGTTTGTAGAGAAAGTTTCCAAACAATACAAAAACAATGAAATACAATAGACATAGCTTATAAAGAGAAAGACCACACACTCGTACTACCACTTTCCACACGCACAAAGACTGGGGTATCATAAAGACAAACAAAACGTAAGCAAGATAGGGACACATACTATCTGCAGTCTTTAGATGGTTAATCTACCATAAATTAAATGATTTCTTTGCGCATCGTAAATAAACTTAGAATGCCTCAGACAAGTGAGGAGATGGTAGCCCTGTTTGAAAAAGGGTGGATACTATTCCACGCTGTTAATGATTGCACACATTCAGGCAAACGAACGAAGAAATGTTCTAAAGCAATTAGACATGTAGACGCAATAAATTACAGTGTCGATAGTATACTAACGTCCAATGCATTTGATAAACTAATATTGAACAAAATCAGACGGCACTGGATAATCATATTCAAATAAATTTTCTTCAGCTTTATGTCCAACAACTTCATAATATGTACTAATAACGTTTAGCATTTTGCGGATGTTAGAAAATGATATAATTAATGCTTTTTGCAGAGGCAAGTCCACCAGCGATTGCAGCAATGGATTAAAAAACAAACCATTTTAAATGTAAAATATAAAATTGTGTAACAAGCTTTACGCTCACAGTCGCTTTTTTGAACTACTGACAATACAACGGTAGACTTCTCTCTATCTCTCGGTATAAAAAGAATAAAAACGAATAAATATATTGATGTCTCGTCATTCAAAATCAACACATATGACTCTTGACACATTTTACCGGTAATTTGTAGTACTATTATTTTTCTTTGATCTGAAGGATAACCTTTGGAAAATGGACAGAATCTGAAAAAGTATAGTCTGTCAAAATGTCACTTGCCCGGCGCTATTTTTTAGCACTACTTTTTGAATTTACCCGTGTCATAGCTGCTTAACTCAAATGTGACAATTTTAAAGTATTTCCATGTATTTCATTTAAACGTAAAGATTTATCAATAAAAGAATTACAAAATATTTTTGAAATAGAATGAAAGCGGCACAACACACCAAGGTCACCATAACAGGCTGACATGGTACTTTTAAAGTCGGTATTAAATAGTTTTTTGTGTTCTCTTTTCAAACAGATAAGCATAGAAAGGAAAGGGGTTTATTTAATTAATTCATCATGCTAATTCAAAATTTAAGCATTACTTACCTCGTTTGGGCAGCTTCTGGAATCTGTCGTAGCTTTGTTATTAGTAATCTCACTATGTTACATAGGAATATGAAATTTAACTGAAATAGATATCCAAATTAAATGATATAAGATGGTTAAAATTATAACCAGTGTACAATTACCTTATTTTAACGATAAGATGTTGATTTGAACAATTATTTGAGTACTCAGAATTGCTTCTCCGGTGCAAGTAAATTAAAAACTTAACTTGAATGATCAAAAACAGGGGATAAAGTTTAGCTATACTTGGATGATATCAGGATATCAAAGTTAAAAATGTCAGAAAATGACGAAGTTCCAAAGTCAAGAAATATAGGGGAAAAAATTCTGAATTAATAAAGATGATCATCTTCAATATATATTTAAACATTCTGTGAAATATCAAAGATCTGGGTTGTAAATTGTCTGAGCAGTTGATTTCACAAAATATACTCTCCGTTGAAAATGACGATAAATGTTCAAAAGTTCGGAAAGAACTTTAAAATTCTTCAACTTTATATAGAGTCAAGTGCACAAATTTGTTGAGGATTAAAAACCTCTATTGATTTCACAAAATAAGTATCCAAATATCCCCGACCGCCATCCATGCGACCGAAATTCACCATACTATAATCGGATTAGCTCTCCTAGCATATTTTCCCTTATTATTCCTTTATAATTATATCTTCTTTTGAAAATAACAATTTAAAATAAGTTATATGTTTTCATATTTATGACATTAATATTTCTTATTTTATTATAATTATTATCAATCAATCGAATAAAATCGATCTGACAACATTTTAATGGCGAATTTTAATTTAAATCAGATGGATGCGCAGTTAGACACCTGATCAGCCTCAAGTCAGATAGTATTTTTACTGCCTTACAGTCCGGCTACACTTAGGACCCATAAGTGTCAAATTATATCACCCAATGTTTTGAATTTGTCATTTTGTGATTAACTTGATTTATTTGTAATGACAAAGAAGATCATGTCCACACAGTTTGTCGGATTTTTCTGTTTATAAGTCGAATGTTCTTTGACAATTTCCGCTATATTCCGGAAGACGAGTCGAATGTAAAGTTCATGACCATGTTAGTACAGAAAATAAGAAAATAAGTATTAACTCATCTTCAAAACTCATTGATTACAAATATGAACAGACTGTCTTAAGAATTAATAGACCATTTGCCAATTTAAACGGAATTCCCGAATTTGACCTCGCGTTTTACAAACTTGGACAAAGGGAAGCAACTCTAGACCGGACAAANAAACTAACCAAAATGTAAAAATTATTTTCTCTTGACCTGTAAGGATTCCAAACTTCGACTTTGGTGAACTTTATCAAAATAATTTGACCTTTTATTTGCCTGTTTGATTTGCTTTATATCCCAATAGATTTCATATACCAGAATGCTGATTTATAAGGGTTTCTTCGGTAAATGTGACAACCTGTCCGGTGTCACGTGACGTTGATTGAGTCAAAAATTTAAAGAACGGAACCAAAGTCGGTAATTGGCAAATCACCTACACCGTTTAATTTATTAACATCTTCATTCTGACACACACATTTAGTGTCACTACTAAACCTTTACAAAGAATGCTAGCAAATATAAGATACAAATTTAAATAGGCCTGTTCAACTTAAGACATAATAATGCATTCGTAGAAACAAATTTATTCTTATTTCCATAGCCAAAACCATATTGCAATATGCTGATGAGCACAGTAATATTCATTTCAAATATAAAACTGTATCTTTCAAAGAACTGATACTTATTAGAACTTACTAGTATCGACGCCACAACTGGGGCAAACATTATCCACTGTAGTGAACTTGGAACCATCCAGCAACTGTAAAAAAAACGAGACAGAAATTGTCTTTATATGGGAAAATTTATAAGAACTTATAATAGCTTACTGAATTCAACGAAAGTTCGTATTTCTCATAATGATTTTGGATTATCAAATGTACTGTAAAATTCCAGTATTTTTTTTTATGAGTCATGCCCCTCACTTCTAAAAACAAATGCACTGAATGGTAAGATTAAGATGTATTTTGTTCAGTAGTTTTTTCTCTATATATATTCTATAAATACAGTAACCATTATAATCTGCATAGTACCTAAATCAAATTATGTTGATTTAAAAAATAAAAAAAAAACAGTAGGTAATATTAACACGTGTTTGACACGTTGGAAACAAATAAAAAAATACAGGGAATTGTTTGTTTTTGTCAAAAGAAGAATAGTTGCAAACATTGTCTATACATATCTTATCTCCACTATAGAACAATTAAACCCATTGGGAATCAAATCAAATGCACTTGTTTACTGTATGTTATAGTTTAATACCACATTAAATTACTAAAATATATATCGTACAATATCTATTGCTGCTGAATAAATCCCACTGCACATTGATAACTTGATAAAGTGCATATAAAATTTTGATATTTTACATGTATTTTTCCTATTGTTAAAAAAATATAAATATACATATTTTCAAACGAAGACACAGAGACTATTGTTATGACAAGATGTACATTATACTGGCTAACTTATTTGTCCATTAAATCAGCAATAGGAAAGCAAGAAATCAAGACATATAAACACTATAACTGTCATTTGACATGAATAATACATGAAGAGGTCGGATACCAAATCAAATTTAAGGTACAAGCAATAAAAGTACATTCATATCAAAAATAAATTAAGCAGCATCTGTCTAAAATGTTACTATAGATCTTTTCCAAAGTAAAGCGCTACTGTATGTATAAAGAGTCAGCACTTTGACTATATTTATGATTTCCATTATCTCTGACCCAAACAGAGCACAATTGCTTTAAAACTGAATAAAATCTATTATAGCAATAACTGTATTTTCGAGTAGGATTGTAGATCTGTAGTAGTTGTGTTTCATGGTCAGTTTCCTACCGCTACAATACTAGTAAAGGAAAATAGAACACAAATGGTTACACTGATTGGAAGTTACTTTTTTACATTCCTTATATAACATTTCATTACATTTTTTGGCCATTTATTACTCAGAAAATAATTTTGATAGTTGCAGCAGTGTCTCAATTCTAAAGATGTTAGACCTGTATATATATAATCTTCTGGAATTATTAATTCAAATCCTTTTCAGATGCTCTTTTGTTTACAATTCAAACAAAATTCTCAAATAAAATGAGAAAATCCTAAATAAAAAAATACTCTGTGTTTTCAAAACGAATGTATATTACACTTCCGGTCTTCTAAAATGAGATGGTAAGACTGCAACGTCAAATGTCAAAGTATTGTAATCCAAAGAATATGTTTTAACCTAAAAATTGAAGAAAAGATTGGCCCTTAAGAGTAGCACACTGGGAGTAGAAAGTGCGATCGTCATGGTTTAGTTTTTATTACAACAAACAATTACTTGAACTATAGTTGAATCCACTTTCTTATTCGCAAATAATTTCAATACATATTTAAAAAAAGGCAAAACTGACAACAAAGATGTTTCAAATATCGATAAAAGGATGGTGCATTTTCAAATGTGACATATGCAGGATGTATGAAGAATATCGTATTTCTTGAATAACAAACATAAACAGTTTATAGACAACAATTAACGTTTTGATTGCATCATACATATCTAAATGTTTATTGTCATTGCTGTAAATGTTTTAATTCTATTTGATTAAATAGTGAGTATTCTGTCAGTGTCAGTTTCAAAAAGAGAGTAAAATTGATTTTCCCAGAAGATTGTTTGAAATAGTTGTATATTCAGAATCAGGAAATCAGAAAATGAAACAGATATACATAGAAAGATAATGCAACTCTAATAAAAATAGATAAATTACCATCCATATGATACTACTGTTAGATTGGCTGTCAACATTATCTTAAGAGCTTTTCTATGGATGATATGATATCAGTTCAATGTGCTAAATGGAGGTACATTTATATATTTTCTCAAACAAATGATTCCATTTTTTTTTCTCACGGAAACTTTATTTCGTTAGTTTTCTAATATATCTTGAAAAAAAACAAAGGGAAGAAAAATTCTAGAATCATAAATCATAAGTAACTTCGGTATTTATTCATTTCCAAACAATGCGGCAATTCAGATATAATACAAAAGGAGACAAAATGACAAAAACAAATAAACAATCAAATATGAGAGGACGCTACACTGGTAGTACTCAACATCACACACAACCGTGGGTATACTTAGATGTTCCTAGAGGGTAAGCATGATCCGCTCCACGCATAGCGTCCAGCATTATCTTACTAAGAACATCATTTTATTTTCTGATTTTGCATTCAGGCGGGTTGCTTTTGAATACAGTATGATTGACATGATGGTACCCTCCGTGGACTAACAGTCTTCAGCAGAGGCATCATTCACTGGTAATAAAACAAATGAATATAGGAAGATTCAGTTGATATAAATTTAGCAGATGGACATTTGAACGATATATGTGGTAGAAACTATTCACTCAAGTGAAGCATATAATACCACGCTTGTTTTATAAGATTGTGTGTAAGTTGTTGTCTTATTTTTCGTTTCTACAATGCATTTATGTGTAATTATTTGATGAATACTGAATTTGACTTTAATTAAAAATCAGTGTACTGTAAACGTGGAAATTTTCGTTGGGGGTAATTTTCCCTTATTTCGCGTTTAGCAATTTTGCGCGAATATAACCCCCCACGCGAATACTTTTAATAACATACGTTTTACTATCAAAATTTTAAGATCCGCGAATATTATAACCACGCGAAAGGTTTGGCCATGACTGTTCGTGAAATAAACCCCCCGCGAAAATAACCACGTTTACAGTATTTGTATTTTCACGATGTAAGTGAAGAACCAAATAGTTACCTTATGTTTTCTTGTTGCATTGATGCCCTGACTATGGTATAAATTATGACAAATATCAGTGGAAAACCTGAAAGGAAACAAATGTTTGAAATTAAATATTAACATTGTTAAATGAGGCCTTTTATACCGCATGACTGTCGGAAACAGTTGCCGTCCTTCTTTGGGAGCATGCAATATCCATTTAGCACTGCTATTAAGCTTAAAAACTAGTGTACCTTCAAAATCTTCCAGGCTAGAAAAAAATGCATGTATTGATTTCAATAGAATGAGTTTGTTTTAAACCATGCGATCAAAAATGACATTTGTTTTAGTGTGAGAATTTGAATAAAATTCTCGATATGTTCATTTTAGAAACTTACAAGAAATGACATATATGGTACCAAGAAAATACAGAGAATAATCCAAGATGAATCGTACTAGACAACGGTAGTAAGGTACTGAAGGAACAAGGGAGGTAATGACTACAAGAATCAAAGACTATAGACATGGCAAAAACGGGAACACAGACAAGAAAAAGACAAAGCAGGGACGTGAGACAGCAACAAGACACGGAAACAGAAAGATGACATTCAGAATTAAGGCACTCATAGTGTGAATTCCAATGAAAACCAGAAGGGTAAGCATGTCCTGCCCCGCTAGCGACACCAGTCAATGGAATTTTATTAACAACAGCTTTTTAAATATTCTTTGTATATAACGAGGGAAAGAAACTTTAAATTGTAATTCAGTTCAATTGGAATACTAAACACCGAAGTAACTATTGTTTAATTTCTGTAGAAAGCAATTTCTCCATTAAGCGTACACTGGCAAGACTAATAAAGACTAAGGGAGAACACATAACCAATAGGATTGAACGATAAGCCAATAATTATCTTGAGACAATAAAGTCAAAGTCAAAGTTAAAAACGGTTGTCAAATTTAAAACTTCAGACTGTTCATATCAGCAAAATATTATTTCGATATAAAAACACAACAGGTGCCTACTACGAACAAACATAGTGTTGTAAATATAGTCTCTGATATTGTTTCCAGTTTATAACGTATATTTCTCATATCAAGATAGTTAAATTTGTGTAAACATTTTAAAGTTCGAGGTTTACCCGAGAACTTTTAAATGTGAAAATTTAACTATCGAGATGTGAGAAATTATCGTAATAAACCAGAAAACAATGTTAGAGATTGTTTCTCTAATTCCTACTCAATTTATTTGAAGTAAAGCGACCTCCGTAGCCTCCAGTCTCAAGTATGCCGCCATGTTGTTGCTATTATCGTTGCTATGTGTATCATCGCGCCATTCATTGAAAGAGGTGTTGAACATAATATTTTCATAAAAATGTCATCTTATCAATTAATTGAGTTATCTTAGTCATAAAATTGCAAAACTAATTTCGCTAGATAATGATTCAGGTGTTAATTTCATCAACATCCGGTTTCACTATTTCTAGAAACTGACTCGAGAATTTACATGATTGACCAATCGCCAACTGGGACCAATTTCCAAATATGTTGATAATTATTGCGATAAACAATCAGTCAGAAGGTGTGTGATTTTGCTTGAAATAAGAGAAAATTGAAAAACGTATTCATATAATCAAAAAGGTCTTGGAAACAGTACCACTACAAATAGCGACTCGTAATGATACACCACCATCATTGAAGGATCCCAACCGACTGATGCTAAAATACATTATTTAATATCTTTGCAATAGTTTGTTGTAATCTAGACATGTATTTAAGGTGGTTCTGGGGACTAAAACAAAACGATAGACCATTCTTATTTTCCTATCAATGAAAGGCTATCAAACTTACTTCAAACTTATAGAAAAAAAATCTATAGTCCTCAAACTTGATTTGCCGGGAGATTTTTTATACCGTTTTTTTTTATTAAGGGAGAAATTAAGATTTTGGAACTTTTAAAGAAATAAAATGATAGATTTTTATGCATTTGGGGTATAAAGTGTGTTAAATAAATCTAGTTGGAAATAAAAATGCAAAATTGGGGTCACTGATCATAATTTTAAAAAAATCATGAAACTGTGATTTTTCCCTTTTTAATATTTCTATGTACTGAACTAACCTTATAAAGTAGGGATGTTTTTAAAAGGTGACATTGTTTGCACACTCACACCATTACGTTGTTCATTTCATTTTATTTATTATGAATTATTCAAAATCATTTTAAGGGTTAATTCAAATTTTCATCAGATGCACAAGATGGATGCGCAGTTTTAGACACCCAAAATATGACCAACCTGTTACCTCTCCTTGCAAATATATATTCTTATAAACAGTCTATATACATAAAAGAAAAAAGTTTCAGATGTAGAGTGTGATAAGTATTTACTGGGCACCAAACAACTTGTTGAAAAAAACAGTCGTGAAGTATATTAAGAAATACTCCTTCATTGTTATGTAAAAAGCCCCATGACCTGACAAATGAACATTTACATATCATTTTAAAAATAATTTTATACCGTTTATAATTGTAATACACATGTTGATCAAAGTATGTTAATATGAATATGTTGTAAACTAGATTTCTTCTACAGACATTTGGGGTCATTCTCCTATGTAAAACGATCTTAATCTATTCCTATTTTCTAGATATCTATAATTATAATTGTTTATAGTATTCAATTTCTAATGGCAGCTAAGACAAAACGTATCGCTTGATTATACAGGGCTTCAGTATCTTATTTATCCTGGTACCCGTATATACTGTAAACAACTTGTGTAATAATATTTACCATGGTAAAAAATGATTATATATAAATTACACAAAAACAGGTTAGCAATATTTCATGTTTTTTTCTGAAATTGCTGATGAAATTTCCATAGGAATAAAACTTTTATAGGGACAGTATATAAAAGCCATACTTAAAAAATCTTTTCTGCTTTTTTTGTCGTAATTTGGTATTCACCAACACTGTAGCCAACATCCCGTTACCAGATTGTCGTAATTTTGTATTCACCAAATCTGTAGCCAACACACCCAGTACTGGGTGTAAATTATGTGTAAACTTGCAATGTCCAAATTTTAGGAAATTTTGTGTTAAAGTAAGGAATATCTTTTTCGTGTAAAGCCCTATCCTTAGCTGATTCTTACCATTTTGATACTTTATATTATTTGTTTTCTGTCAGTTTTGATTCATCAATTGATTAGTGGTCTTCTAAACGTTTTGGATTGACCTGTACTGACGAGAAATGAGTTGTTCAAATGGCTATCTGCAGATCTTTTTAGTAACTTTTAGTATTTAGTTATTTGATTAAAAACGAATTTCGAAGTTCTTTTTGTGCCCTCCCGTTACATGTTTTCCAACAATTCATGGATGTTGGAACATCTGTTTATGCCACCATGACGATCAGTACCAAGAACAAACAGACAACAAAAATTACAATGAATATGAAAAAGAAAGGAAATGGGGTAAATGTCAAGGAGACAACATCCCATATCCAGGTTAAAATGGTTCTTTCAATATCAAACTGAAAATTAATTGCTTCTGAAATCTGTTTAAAAGGGAACAAAATGTACTTGGCACTTCCTAAATTCTACAACAGTTGTTGTAATTTATCACCTGAATACTATGTGAACGATGTGAAATTGATTGAAGCATATTACATTTTATTCATTTATCCTAATTTTGTTTCATTACTATTCACATTAGGACTAAAATTACTGAGGCGGTAATGGTTTAAAATCATCAAAACAAAAAAAAAGTTCATAAGAAGTGTTAAATTACAATTTAAAGTGAATCAATCACTTCATTTCGACAAATATGATGATAACCTCGTGGTAAATGGCGCACAAGGAATTAAAATTAACAATCGAGTGAAATCATACAGCAGAAAAATAGATAGAATCGTATAATTAGGTATTTAGTTCTTTGCTAATGTCCATTTCAGTAATCTGTTTCTTGCTTAATGCTAAGGAAAAAACACTCCTTACTTTATCAAGCACATTATTTGATTTACTTGGTCTTTCACCATTCACATTAGCTAATGATAAAATTACCACAAGACAATATCAATCTTTATCACGGGTTTTCAAGTAATGCATATAGATTTCCATATGGAATAAGATATCAGGCCAATGTCAAAGGCTAATAAGTCAGCGAAATAGATCATCTACTTAATGCTTTTAATACATTTGAAGCACGTTACACTCGAATTGTCACATCTGAGAATAATTACTAATTTAGATCCGCAAAGGCAACAAGTTATTTGATAATCTATAATTCATCAAATTGACAATAATGTGATTATGTGATTACATTTTCGCACATTTTAAACTATTTGTCATTATATCGTTAAATCATTAAAATGGAATTAGCAAAACCATAAGTAACCTTACCCCTCAAACGTACTCCAACTTAATCCAAATTTGTAAAGATAAAGTAGATTTATGTTTAACTTTAATACTTTAATAATTTTGTAGCTTTAGAAATTGTATAAAAAAATCAGCAAATGCCTTTAATGTAGCTTCAGGAAAAAATGACAAGGCATTACGAGTATTACTGGTATGGAAAATAACCAAGTATTGAAATCTTCGACAGATCTTTTGCTAAATAGCAAAAACAACAACAACAACAACATGTCCTGATGAATCATGATACTGGGCCCAGGACTGGGCCATTTAATTTAACTTTATAAATTTAACAAGTATATACTCGTAGAAGAAATTTATGATATTCGAAAATTGTTCAATGCAATGAACTCTCATATTTGAGACTCGTAAGATGAAAGTCAAGAAATTTATCGCTATCAGACGTCATATTCGCAAACACATTCCTTTTGATTTTCACGAAACTCCAAAAACTGGAATTGAAGAAAATTTTAGTGTTGTGGATGACCTTTTCGATAACTTATGTATCTCATGTGCTAAAAGCAAAAGAAAAATGAAAAGGGTTAGAGATTAGACAGAATAAATTAGTCCGGGAAATCCAAGAATTCGACAACGTTGTCGAATTCAACAACCCAATTTTTATAATATTTTTCATTTACATTGAGGGTAATGGGGAAACTTTTTAATTCCTGTATAGATTGTTTTCGGTCCAATAGAAAAGTTGTACAGAAACAGATCAAATAACATGTAAACTACTTTAAATGATGCCGTTTTTTCTCAGGTCAGAAAAAAATTAAAAACCATGAAAGTTGTCGAATTCAACAACTTTATTTAACATTGAGGGTAATGGGGAAAACTATTATTATTGGTCTGCTATTTTTCTACCACTGAAAAAGTTTACAGAAAACATATACAAATAAAAAAATAAAGCAAAAAACTATGCTATTTGCCATAACTTTATGCCACTTTTTGAAAACCTGTACAGTTGTCGAATTTGACAACCTAAAGTTGAATTCAACAACGCTGTCGAAGTCCTGGATTTCCCGGACTGTCTGAAGTATGTGATTTCAAATAACGATTTGATATAATAAATAAATAATTTGATTTTCCACAAATAAAAAAGACGTAAAGTAAAACTGGGTTATGGGGTTTCTGAGATGAAGGTAATGATGTGGTTTGACTATGAGATGAAGGTAATGATGTGGTTTGACTATGAGATGAAGGTAATGATGTGGTTTGACTATGAGATGAACTCAGCTACCCATAAATATAGTAATCTGAATAAAACAGTACAAAAATTCTCATGTTGAATTTACAGAGCCATAATACAAAAATATCTGAAAAAAAGAACTGATGAACAAAAATATCGAAATAGAGGGCCAAATCTACTACTAAGGACATCCACTTAGTGCCCTACACAGAATGAAGACACAATCTTTCAAGGAGTATACATTATGATAGATAGTTAATTCATAAAAAACGCAAGGTAGAATGTTCGTGTTTGATAATATTTTACGAAAGGATATGGAGTAAATGAACATAAGTCTGCATTACCACTTGGTTGTTGTTTATGAAGCTATATTGGAAAACGTAATCTTATCAAGGTAAAGTAAAATGCAAGATATCAATGATAGCAATGTTAAAAAAACATCCGGAAATTATTATTTCATTTAAAGCGAATAAACCATTCCAAAGTCGAGACTTGCCATAACCATCATACATTGAGACATAAGTTGTCGAAATGGCCATATGTAGAAACCAAATATACAGTTACTTCGATGCTTAATAAATTTGTCCTACTCCTAATTCTTATTCAGTGTTGTCAAACCAAACACTTATGCATAAGAAAACAATTGTATTATGTTCAAGCTTTGCTAGATTTTGGACATTGTAATGTAGTTGCAGCACCATTAAATCTGTCATATTATTGATAGAAAAGGGGATGTCATACTTCTTAAACACTGCCACAACATTTGGGGCTCATTTTAGGATTTAAAATTATTGTATTAATCACTTTAAAGAAATGGGATCACATTTAAAGTAAATAATGATGTGAAGCAGTACTTAAACTACACTAATAAAATAAAAAGTATTGGTGTGAATATCAAACATATGTATAGTAATTCAAAGATACATTTTAAGATCATAATACAGAATAGAAAAAAGTCTACGAATATGCTGGCAAATGTTCCTTTGAAAGGTATAAAAAAAAACAATTGTTAAAAATGTAAAAGGATGCAAATATGCACAGTCTAATGTTGTTGATGAAAGGCTACTCCTTTAATACATGTACGGCATAAAAGAAATAACCATTCATTATGCCACTTGGGTATTTCTTTTTATATTTCAAAAAAAATTGATTTGATATCTGATGAATGTCAGCAAACTGACTCTTCTAATCGTCTGGTGTTCTCGATTTGACTTGTCTCTGGACTTTGATTTATGTAATATTGTGCTTTGTTCCTTCAGTATTCCACTGTCGTTTTTTGGCTCTAACACCCTAATACAATGAACTCTCAATGATATTTGAGACTCGTAAGATAAAAGTCAAGAAATTTATCGCTATGAGACGTCATATTCGCAAACACATTCCTTTTGATTTTCACGAAACTCCAAAAACTGGAATTGAAGAAAATTTTAGTGTTGTGGATGACATTTTCGACAACTTATGTTTCTCATGTGCTAAAAGCAAACGAAAAATGAAAAGGGTTAGAGATTAGACAGAATAAATTAGTCCGGGAAATCCAAGAATTCGACAACGTTGCTGAATTCGACAACGTTGTCGAATTCAACAACCCAATTTTCTTTCTTTTTCCTATATAATATTTTTCATTTGCATTGAGGGTAATGGGGAAACTTTTTAATTCCTGTATAGATTTTTTTCGGTCAAATACAAAAAGTTGTACAGAAACAGATCAAATAATATGTAAACTACTTTAAATGATGCCGTTTTTTCTCAGGTCAGAAAAAAAATTAAAAACCATGAAAGTTGTCGAATTCAACAACTTTATTTAACATTGAGGGTAATGGGGAAAATTTTTATTATTGGTCTGCTATTTTTCTACCACTGAAAAAGTTTACAGAAAACATATACAAATAAAAAAATAAAGCAAAAAACTATGCTATTTGCCATAACTTTATGCCACTTTTTGAAAACCTGTACAGTTGTCGAATTTGACAACCTAAAGTTGAATTCAACAACGCTGTCGAAGTCCTGGATTTCCCGGACTGTCTGAAGTATGTGATTTCAAATAACGATTTGATATAATAAATAAATAATTTGATTTTCCACAAATAAAAAAGACGTAAAGTAAAAATTGGGTTATGGGGTTTCTGAGATGAAGGTAATGATGTGGTTTGACTATGAGATGAAGGTAATGATGTGGTTTGACTATGAGATGAAGGTAATGATGTGGTTTGACTATGATATGAACTCAGCTACCCATAAATATAGTAATCTGAATAAAAAAGTACAAAAATTCCCAAGTTACTGCACACGTGTTTCAAGGAACAACCTCTCATGAGCAGCATAAGAATCAAAGAGTGAATTTACAGAGGCATAATACAAAAATATCTAAAAAAAAAGAACTGATGAACAAAAATATCGAAATAGAAAGCCAAATCTACTACTAAGAACATCCACTTAGTGCCATACACAGAATGAAGACACAATCTTTCAAGGAGTATACGTTATGATAGATAGTTAATTCATAAAAAACGCAAAGTAGAATGTTCGTGTTTGATAATATTTTATGAAAGGATATGGAGTAAATGAACATAAGTCTGCATTACCACTTGGTTGTTGTTTATGAAGCTATATTGGAAAACGTAATCTTATCAAGGTAAAGTAAAATGCAAGATATCAATGATAGGAATGTTAAAAAAACGTCCGGAAATTATTATTTCATTTAAAGCGAATAAACCATTCCAAAGTCGAGACTTGCCATAACCATCATACATTGAGACATAAGTTGTCGAAATGGCCATATGTAGAAACCAAATATACAGTTACTTCGATGCTTAATAAATTTGTCCTACTCCTAATTCTTATTCAGTGTTGTCAAACCATACACTTATGCATTAGAAAACAATTGTATTATGTTCAAACTTTGCTAGATTTTGGACATTGTAATGTAGTTACAGCACCATTAAATCTGTCATATTATTGATAGAAAAGGGGATGTCATACTTCTTAAACACTGCCACAACATTTGGGGCTCATTTTGGGATTTCAAATTATTGTATTAATCACTTTAAAGAAATGTGATCACATTTAAAGTAAATAATGATGTGAAGCAGTACTTAAACTACACTAATAAAATAAAAAGTATTGGTGTGAATATCAAACATATGTATAGTAATTCAAAGATACATTTTAAGATTATAATACAGAATAGAAAAATGTCTACGAGTATGCTGGCAAATGTTCTTTTGAAAGGTATAAAAAAATCATTTGTTAAGAATGCAAAATATGCACAGTCTAATGTTGTTGATGAAAGGCTACTCCTTTAATACATGTACGGCATAAAAGAAATTACCATTCATTATGCCACTTGGGTATTTCTTTTTATATTTCAAAGAAAATTAATTTGATATCTGATGAATGTCAGCAAACTGACTCTTCTAATCGTCTGGTGTTCTCGATTTGACTTGTCTCTGGACTTATGTAATATTGTGCTTTGTTCCTTCAGTATTCCACTGTCGTTTTTTGGCTCTAACACCCTATCAGGGTTTCGAATTAATTTGTCAGAATTCTTGATGATATGAAGGAGATCAAAATTTGTAATAACTTGTACAAAATTTTTGTACATGTTATAACTTGTAAAAAATGACAACTTGTACACAACGTATATAAATATTACTGACTTACCCCATCCTACGATATAACAAAAACAAATTAACCATTTCCCTGTAGAAAACACTTTCACCATTATAGTGTGTAGATATACCCCTTCACAAAACATCCAGAAAAAGTTACACACTACACAATATTGTGCTACTACATGTAGTCCAATACACCAAATCTGAAAAGAATATTGAATGCTTGAAAGTATCTCATTTTCATAAATTTTTCTTATCATGTACATGTTTGATTGGCATTTTTTTTCATTTTTCATTTCTTGCGTAGACTTTCTGAGAGGTCTAATGGTCTCATGCAGTGACCCTTGTTATAAATGTTGTTGTTTACTTATCTTTTCAGTAAGGTGTCCTTGACATATTATTGTTTACCTATCTTTTCAGTAAGGTGTCCTAGGCATGTTGTTTTTTACTTATCTTTTCAGTAAGGTGTCCTTGACATATTGCTGTTTACTAATCTTTTCAGTACGATGTCCTTGACATACTGTTGTTTACTAATCTTTTGAGTAAGGTGTCTTTGGCATAATGTTGTTTACTAATGTGTCCTTGACATATTGCTGTTTACTAATCTTTTCAGTAAGGTGTCCTTGACAAATTTTTGTTTATTAATCTTTTCAGTAAGGTGTCCTTGACATTTTGTTGTTTACTTATCTTTTCAGTAAGGTGTCGTAAGCATGTTGTTTTTTACTTATCTTTTCAGTAAGGTGTCCTTGACATGTTGTTTACTAATCTTTTCAGTAAGATGTCTTTGACATACTGTTGTTTACTAATCTTTTCAGTAATGTGTCTTTGGCATATTGTTGTTCACTAATCTTTTTAAGTCAGGTGTCCTTGACATATTGTTGTTTACAAATCTTTTTAATAAAGTGTCCTTGACATATTGTTGTTTACTAATCTTTTCAGTAAGAAGTCCTTGACATATTGTTTACAAATCTTTTCAGTAAGGTGTCCTTGACATATTGTTGTTTACTAATCTTTTCAGTAAGGTGTCCTTGGCATGCTGTTGTTTACTCATTTTTTCAGTAAGGTTTTCTTGACATATTGTTGTTTTTTTCTTATCTTTTCAGCAAGGTGGTCTTGACATATTGTTGTTTATTAATCTTTTCAGTAATATGGTCTTGACATATAGTTGTTTACTAATCTTTTCAGTAAGGCGTTCTTTGCGTGTTGTTGTTTATTTATCTTTTCAGTAAGGTGTCCTTGACATATTGTTGTTTACTAATCTTTTCAGTAAGGTGTCCTTGACATATTGTTGTTTACTAATCTTTTCAGTAAGGTGTCCTTGACATATTGTTGTTTACTAATCTTTTCAGTAAGGTGTCCTTGACATATTGTTGTTTACTAATCTTTTCAGTAAGGTTTTCTTGACATATTGTTGTTTTTTTCTTATCTTTTCAGCAAGGTGGTCTTGACATATTGTTGTTTATTAATCTTTTCAGTAATATGGTCTTGACATATAGTTGTTTACTCATCTTTTCAGTAAGGCGTTCTTGGCGTGTTGTTGTTTATTTATCTTTTCAGTTAGGTAGTCTTGACATGTTATTGTTTACTTATCTTTTCAGTAAGGCGTCCTTGGCATGTTGTTGTTTATTTATCTTTCCTTGAGATATTGTTGTTTACTAATCTTTTCAGTAAGGTGGTCTTGACATATTGTTGTTTACTTATCTTTTCAGTAAGGTGTCCCTGACATATTGTTGTTTACTAATCTTTTCAGTAAGGTGTCCTTGACATATTTTTGTTTACTAATCTTTTCAGTAAGGTGTCCTTGACATATTGTTGTTTACTAATCTTTTCAGTAAGGTGTCCTTGACATATTGTTGTTTACTAATTTTTTCAGTAAGGTGTCCCTGACATATTGTTGTTTACTAATTTTTTTCAGTAAGGTGTCCCTGACATATTGTTTACTAATCTTTTCAGTAAGGTGTTCCTGACATATTGTTGTTTACTAATCTTTTCAGTAAGGTGTCCTTAACATATTGTTGTTTACTAATCTTTTCAGTAAGGTGTCCCTGACATATTGTTGTTTACTAATCTTTTCAGTAAGGTGTCCCTGACATATTGTTGTTTACTAATCTTTTCAGTAAGG
>MJUU01066810.1:36259-72473 GCA_002080025.1 Modiolus philippinarum
TTTTCAGTAAGGTGTCCTTGACATATTGTTGTTTACTAATCTTTTCAGTAAGGTGTCTTTGAGATATTGTTGTTTACTAATCTTTTCAGTAAGGTGTCCCTGACATATTGTTGTTTACTAATTTTTTCAGTAAGGTGTTCCTGACATATTGTTGTTTACTAATCTTTTCAGTAATGCGTCATTAACAAACGCCTCTTCTTCTATTCATTCATACATGTAGACACAGTTTTTGTTATACTGCTTCTATCAATCTTTATGTGACTTTATTTATTACGTGACTGTTCTCTTTACGGCTTGACTGTTCTCTTTACGGCTTGACTATTCTCTTTACGGCTTGACTATTCTCTGTGCGGCTTGACTATTCTCTTTACGGCTTGACTATTTTCTTAAAGGCTTGACTATTCTCTGTATGGCTTGACTATTCTCTTTACGGCTTGACTATTCTCTTTACGGCTTGATTATTCTCTGTACGGCTTGACTATTCTCTTTTGTACGTATTGCAAATAAAGTAACATGCAAAGTTACCAACCATTGAAATTTTAAATAATTCTAAAACTGTAACTTAAATGTCTATAATTTTAGTAAAACTGTACCAAATTTAAACATAACGAAGATAAAATGATGTTCAATAATCAGATGATCTTATTTATCCAAAACCTGCAACTTTTAGTAATGTATAAAAGGAATCGACATTCATTTCAATATCTTTTCCCAAATTGAAAGTTTATAGATGAGGAACTATGCTTACTAACTATATTACTAGATTACGTAACACATCTTTGTGTTGATGCTGATATTACACTTTCGTGATGCAAAAATAAATCCAGATCGTAATGTAGGATGTTAGAATACAATATACGATATTAGATTAATGAAACAAGCTTGAAATTGATTACCCTTTATGCAGAAAAATATGTATCTATTATGCAAAGGAATTGTAGTCCAAGTCAAGCAATATCTGTATCCTTCCAAGATTCTTATTTCGATATACAATTTGAGAGTCTATCTTAGCTGATGAATTCACATTTAAATGGCGTAGTTATGGAAATGGAGAAACCATTTGTGTCTTTCATTATTTGACAGTATCTCATGTATAAAAGGTGATTAATCCTTTCGGAAGTAAGTTTGGTATTTAGTTATTCGGATATCATCGGCCTGGGGATTGGTCCTTACGTAAAATTCTGCTCACCTGACGATAGTACAAATTTACAGAATGCAAACACAGACAACATATTTTTTGTGAAATTCAAATCCAAAAGAACGGCAATATATTAGGTTCAAAGTTTGTAAGTTTAAGCAGACAATGTTTGCACAAAATCTTTTTGCTCTTATGCAAGAATGACAAAGTTATAAAAAAATCAACAAAATTTGAATTTGATTTTACAAATATTGAATTGTTCGTCATTACATTTCTCTTTTTTAATCTTTTATTTGATGTGTTATATCATGTATTTGCTAATTTTATTCTGTCTGTTCTTCTCCTTCTTTAGATAACTGATATTATGGGATGTTTTCTATGCACATCCCGTTTATTCATTGTGGTGACTTGAAGGTTTGTATGATAGATTCCAACTTGTTAAAAAATTTATATCATGTGGATTTTTCATATATCCCTTCTAAACACAAATGAAAAGCACTGCAGGAATTTTTCAAAATCAAAATTATTTTGTCATACTTCTTAAAGCCTAGAAAAAGTCAATAAAAAGGCAATGAAAAAATCAAAAGTATCCCCTTTCCCAACACAATTTTTGTCATTTATCTAAAAAGCACCTAGAACTATAAATTCTTTAAATTATTGTCATCTTCTTGTTTGATAATCCAAAAACGTTCCGTAAGGATGGCTGATAAACTCTTTGTAATATCGATGCATCGTTCTTTCAACAGAACAGGACATCATCAAAATAGTTTCTTTAATTTCTGTCCTGTTTCCATGTTTTCTGAACAGTGTGAGAAATGCCTTTCTTCCGTAAATGGTCGTTTTCCGTGTAAGACAGCCCATAGATGACAATGTGTCGCGTGAAGCTGTCTTACACGGGTAAACGTCAAATTCAACGTTGCGATTAGTTCGACGTCACAATTGTTACTGCAATAAACTCCCTGAATGATTTGACGTCACAGAAGAGAACTCCACTGGAAATTGCAAGTCTTGCTTTCCTTCCGCTTGATCGTGGTATTTTACGGAAGAAATAGCTTCTTATATTCGACCAAAATTAAAGATCGGGATATCTTCCACTTGTGTGAGAAATTTTTCGTCTTTTACCCTCGTTTCACTCGGGAAAAGACGAGATTTCTCACACTCGTGGAAGATATCCCTTATCTTTAATAAGGTCTCGAATAAGAAACTGTTATTCTCCTCTCTAGAGGGAAAGCTGTTTTCTGTAAGTTATTGGTGAAATTCAATGACGACGTCAAATGTGTATGTCTTTTTTTCGATTCGACTTTACCATTCTGACGCCATGAGAAAAGGGGGCAATGCCTGATGACGTTACGCTAAAAGAACTCATTTTCGGGATCATAAGAAAAGGTGTCAGTTTTTTTTTCAAAACATCTTTGAAATCATTAGAGAAACAGATCCACAACCCTATCTCGTGGAAAATGATATTTCTACACTCTAGATAGTTAATTTTTGAAATTTGATTGAAATTAACAATCTCCAGTGTAAAAATGTCGTTTCCCACTCGATGCAGTTCTGGAACCTATATTTGTCACTTACCGGTTGATTATGAATTACGTTTTCGTCCAAGATTACCAACACATTGTACAATATAAATGTTATTGCAGTCAGTAAATAAGAAATGAACAGGTTTTTATGGAGAGTTATTCTGTCACAACGTAGTTGCCTGTAAAAGAAAATAAAAGGTATCAAAGTTTACGAAAGGATCGGAAAAAAATAGGGGACAATCGTCAGAACAAATATACAGTGGACCAAAAATAAATATTTCATATTTCATGATAACATAAAATACGCAAACTTCGCTGAAAAGTGTGAATGTGTGGAAGGAATTTCCGGGTCCGTATATGTACCCGTCTTTGAGCTCAAAGTTTTAGTATTAGTGTAATAATAGGTTTTTTTATTATACCTCTTCAGGTTGGTATTAAAAAGTGGAAATGTATACGTGTATTTGAAAAAATAATAGTCAGTTAATTGTGATTAGGCAGGAAAAATCGTATTGGGATAAAGTAAGGTAATCATGGTTAATTTTCAGCAAATTCACGTATTAGTAATAATTTTAATACTATGATATAAAAGAAGAAGAGAAATAATCAGAAAATCGCTGAAAATTAACTGAAAATGAAATTAGGGGCAATATTTTCTATCTGATGTGTTTGACAGAGAAGATAACGCCTTTTTATTTACTTGAAGATGCTATCAGTTTGAATGTAAAGGTTTGTGTCAATGTCGATATTAAGAGTGACCACCGATACACAAAGCAATGTTTAGTTCGATATCTGATTAAGTAATCAAGCAAATATCACTTCAGAAGGTTGATTCGTGTAATACTCATGTTATTATGTAGTGCTAAATTCAGACAACTATATAAAAGTAATCTTGATTTTTTTTTCAAGATATGACAACATACCTATAAAGTTATCTTAATTTATCAAGTAATCTTTGTTATGATTCACAATTATTTTTTAGAAATATTAATATTATTTCAGAAATAAATCCCATGAAAATTACAAAAACCATAAAGTTCATCAGATATCGTATTATTAGACGTTAACCAATTCCGAGTGTCTTCTGTCGTTTCACAATTCCACTCATTGACTTAAATTAAGACTAAGCTGTAAAAATCCATCGTCCTCTATTTTTATTGTTACATTTAAGTAGAAAGTGTTAGTAATTGTGTTTCCTAAGAAAGTGCATCAGACACAACATTTATTTTCCTTCTGACATGTTCAGTTTTAATGTCATTATAAAGGTCACGTCTTCAAAAATAAATGGAAGGTTTAATGAGATTAAGGATACTGTATATCGAATTATGAACCACCTTCCTTAATTCTACTAGTACTCTGTCTTAATAAAATGTCATACAGGAGATGTAAAGCGTAATTGTTTTGCTGGTCTAGAGACTCGTTTGATCAAGGATGGACAAACTCAGAGTGGGAAATGTGTTGGCACAATAATGGAACACAATTTGTGAACTATACTTTTTATGTTCATTTACTGTGTTAAAGAAAGTATAGGAGTCTATAAAGTTGATATATTGCATGCTCTAATCCATTAGAGAACGAAAAAAAAAAAGATGAGGTCACTGACCATATAAGAACACAATCTTTAACCGAAAGTAAGTTGTTAAAAAATTATCATTCAAGATATAAAACAAAATAACGAGATACATGAGTATGTGAGCTGTTATAAGGGATGAATTTATAATCTAAAATATGACCTAAAGCACAAAAAAAACATGGCAAAATAAAAGAATAGAAACAATAAAAAGGTCGACCGATATATTTCGACAAATATGTCGTCTACGAGTGGGTCGTAATGAATGAAGTAGTAGTTAAAAAATAATATGTTGTTACAGGTAAAACATCTTTGACATTGTATGTACAGTGTTTAAAAATAATGTATATGATACAGGTAAAAATCTTTGACATTATAATTACACTATTAGCAACATTTTCAACATTCCAGCCACTGAAAACATACGACATCGAGACTCATTAGTCATAGAATGATTGTTTTACGTTTAAACCCCTGGGTTTTAAAGTGCCTAGTCTGAAAATAATCCGTTGTTCCAACGTACGTCTATTGTCTTGGCCTCCATGTAATTGTATTAGCACTGTTACTTGCATATCTTGTGGGCAGTGGTTAGGGAGCCTGTATCATATACATTTTAAACACTGTACATACAATGTCAAAGATGTTTTAACTGTAACAACATATTATTTTTAACTACTACTTCATTCATTACGACCCACTCGTAGACGACAGATTTGTCGAAATAAATCGGTCGACCTTTTTATTGTTTCTATTCTTTTATTTTGCCATGTTTTTTTGTGCTTTAGGTCATATTCTAGATTATAAATTCATCCCTTTTAACAGCTCACATACTCATGTATCTCGTTATTTTGTTATCATTCAAGATACACCGATATAATTTCATTGCGAGATTATTCAGCAAGCTTTCTAAAAGGAAAAAGGAAAGTTAGAGTCATTTCAGCAATGTAACCCTCCTCAGTGCATACCAAATATGAACATTTGAAAAACCAAAGAAAATAAAAAATCTAATCATTTTAAGACCAAAAACATCAGAAACGTTGCTGATTGCTGATTGACAATTGACAACCACTTCCTCAAAATCAGCTGTTGATGTACATTTTAGTGAGTCGCACGGAGAGCATTTAAATGCATTTATCTGAGTAAAAATATGTGCAAGTTGTTTGGCTAGGGAATTTTTTGTCCACATGTAAATGCATATTTTAGACCTACATGATTGCTAAAGATCACACTTGTGTGAAGATCTTTTTTGCTGAATTAAACGTAACTGAAGAATAAACAATGACAGGATATGGAGTCAAAAGTCTCTACAAATGTATGGTGGAACCAAGGAATGGAACAATGCAGGATATGGAGTCAGAAGTCTCTACAAATTCATGGTGGAACCAAGGAATGGAACAATGCAGGATATGGAGTCAGAAGTCTCTACAAATGCATGGTGGAACCAAGGAATGGAACAATGACAGGATATTGAGTCAAAAGTCTCTACAAATGCATGGTGGAACCAAGGAATGGAACAATGACAGGATATGGAGTCAGAAGTCTCTACAAATATATGGTGGAACCAAGGAATGGAACAATGACAGGATATGGAGTCAAAAGTCTACAAATGTATGGTGGAACCAAGGAATGGAACAATGACAGGATATGGAGTCAGAAGTCTCTACAAATGTATGGTGGAACCAAGGAATGGAACAATGACAGGATATGGAGTCAGAAGTCTCTACAAATGTATGGTAGAACCAAGGAATGGAACAATGACAGGATATTGAGTCAAAAGTCTCTAGAAATGTATGGTGGAACCAATGAATGGAACAATGACAGGATATGGAGTCAAAAGTCTCTACAAATGTATGGTAGAACCAAGGAATGGAACAATGATATTTATTTCGCTGAACTTGATTACTCTTTATTTAGGGGCCGACTCCGACCTGCCGTTGGGTGTGGGGTTTCCTCACCGTTCATTGAAGATCTTATGGTGGCTTTGAGTTGTTATTTCTCCCCTTTGGGTCGTTGTCTCTTTGACACATTTCCCGTTTCCCTTCTTTTTTCTATTTCATTGTTGTTCTTAAATTCACTCAAAGGCCTGGCCTTCCAAATGAGCATTGCTCATACCTCATAGTGAGTTCAAGACTGCCCCTAGCACCGGTTTAGGCAGAATTCATTGCAAAATGTTGAGCGGCGCTGCATTCATGAAAGTTTGTCACCCTTAACTGACAAATTGTTCTTACAATCACTGTCATCCGTTGACAGATAAAAAGACTTGAAAAAGACAATCACAATATTGAAATAACCTAAAACATTTTGTTTAGCTGTGTGCTCTGTGATGAAATATGCAAACGCTCTGTTAGCTTCCGACTATTAGATAATATTTTTTAGTGTTTGTTAACATGTTAAAAAATTAAAATTTAAAGCTAATATGTCGATTTCATCTGTATTGGAAAGATATAACTTTAGAAATGACCATGAAATTTTATATTCATATTAGGATCTTTTATTCTATCTTTTTTTATCTTTTTACTCTATTTTTCATATTAGGACTTTGTTTTTGGTAATGTGTGTTTGTTTTCTTTATTGAAGACAACTAGTTTCTTGTGACTTATTAAATATCTGTGGCAAGCTTTTGTTTATATTTCCATGATTTTCTTAAAATGAGTTGCAGCAACAATTGATTTTTGCAGACGATCAATTGTTTTTAAATCGTAGGTTAGAGCATACGCTGTTGCTTTGTGCACTGACAACGAGTTGTAGATGGTGGTGTCTTGTTAACTTATCGTGGATTTCTTGTTGACTTAAATGAGCTGAAGACGGTAGTTTGTTGTCAACTAAATAATACAAGTTGCAGACGACTTTTTCTGTTTTATTGAACATTGCTTAGTAGACAATAGATTATTTTTCTTAACTTTCGTAAGTTGCAAACCATAATTAATTGCTCATTTTGCATGAGCTGCAAAAACTTGTTTTGTAACGTGAGTAGAAGCAGACATACGTTATAACTTGTAGGTAACTAAACATTAGTTTCAGTCTAGGATATCTTGCTAGCATGAGTAGCAGACGATAGTTATTTCAGGACGGATTGTTGCTTCATATTATTAGTTTCGGACTATAATTTCTTTGTGAAACGTTGTAAGTGAATTACAAACGATAAATCTGTGGATACTGATAATCTTTCTTTATACTTTGGAAAGTCTTCCTATTTTGCCGCTTTGTTGCATTATGTAAAGTATATGATGTGTTACATTGAGAACTTTACGCCACGTCAAAGAAGACTTTAATGGAACTAAATCGTCCAAAACAATACAGAAATCTTCTGTTTCATTCTACAGTTGGAAACAGAAGGAAATAATGCAAAATGTTTTTGACATTTCATATTTGATTAAAGTTAATGTTACATATTTTGAACTATTCGTTTTTTATTTTTATCACTTTGTCAATAAACAAACATTTCATTCACCTTTTGAAAATCTTCCATCAATATTTAAGTGCAATAGAAATAATAAAGACTACAAGCTTGACTTGTTAAGCAATTAAAAAGCTTCATTCTCAGAATGGCAGTAATGTTTTTATGAGAAATTGTTCTTCACTAAATGGACTATATTATCGTCTGAATTAATCTAAAACAAATAAGAAAATTGTATATAATGTTTGTAGTCTTGATCAATAGTAAATTAGATTTCTATAACACTATACAAAGATTCTCCATTATGTAATATTCCTCTATACATGCATGAACGTTATGTTAGTCTACATTACCATTATTGCAGAACAATTCTTTGATTTTCTAAATGTTTTCAGTTGCTTTAAAGGGATTTTTATGATCAGAATAATCACAAATCTAATTTAGTATTCCTTTCAAGGAACTGTATCTCCACATACTAAATTCAAAAACTTATCATCTGGCAAACACTGACGCGGTTCCGTCGAAAATCAGTTTGAACTTAATTGTTCTAATTTGGTCGTTATAGTGTGAAGTAAAGTGCTTAGTTTTCGTACTTCACATATTTGAGAACCCAGAGAAAAATCATTGACCGGTCTGGTCTCTCTTTATGCCCTTGGATCATATATGAAGGTCCTAAAATATTTTACCTGTTTTGTATACTTTACCATAAGAGATGCATTGAAAGGGATGCGTTTGTTGTTCACGAAACACGGTAGGAAATATTTCATAAGCCGTATTAGGAAAGGAATCGTCATATCCGAAATACTGTTATTGTTCCAGCAGACAAATCCTTTTACAAAATTGCTGTCATTTGCACCTGTTTATCTTTTGTGCATTGGATTATGTTTCTTGACAATTAAGTTCGGTAATTTTGGTAACACCCTCATTTGCAAACATTTTTTATTTACACTGGCCTATGAAAAGACAACTTAAAAAAATACGGAAAATTAAACTTCAATATTATATCCATTAGTTAAAAATCATGAACCAGTCTTTGTCTCATTTGAAATCGACAATAAATTTTAATCACTAACCTGAATTTGAAAAATATGAATAAAGAAATTATTAGTAAGGCGATAGACAAAGAGAATCCCACCAGTGATATGTAAATATGGAGATGTTCCTTTGACACTTTCTTCAACATATCCTACAAAAGAAAGTAAAGGTCAAGGATATTATGTAAAAATCTAACCACATGAAGCATATATACAAAACATATTTGATTTCCAAGACGATTATTTAATAGCATTTAATGACTGATGAAAACTGCAAACAGGAAAAAGATATTACAGAATCAGCAAAAATGTTGAAAACATGAATGGCTGAGTTGCTGTGATGTAATTTATTATAAATGACCTGTCCTAGTGAGGTTTGCTCTAAGCTTATGGAAATACGATGTAAAATGACTTATCACAGTATTTAACAATATAACTGACACGAATCAAGTTAACTGCATTATAATGACCAGTTTTTCCAAAAATACATTTAATTCAAAGCGCTGTTCAAATCAGGAAAACATTTCACAGATTTTTGATACCGAATTCTATTTTTTTTTAATTCGAAGATCTGCAAAGCGGTAGTGTCAGTCTAAGATATTTGTTTAGAGTTGTGCTTGAGTTGTAAATCTTGATCTAAATAATCCTGTATTGGATTTGTAGTTTTATCTATTTCTGAAATAGCTGAATTAATAATTAAAGAATATTATACTTTTCAGTAATTTTCGCTTATTGGCAATTTTTTATGGCTTTATTGTATTGGTATGCTATTGACTTGATTCATTGAAAACGATTCCATTGGGTGTTTTCAAGTTCGACAAGGTCATAACTAAGTTGTAACCTTTTCTGAAGATCCATACAAGAGAATTGTAGCTTATATTATGAATATTTCGTAAAAGATATTGGTATATATCTTTACATATAAGGAACGAGTCTCATACGAGTTTCTTAAAATGTTTTGCCATGAGATTTGCTCTTACACGCCAAACAATTTCCTAACCCCGAAATATAAAAGAAAAGATAGAAAAATATACCAACAAAGAAAAGACAAACAGGACACATCCTTTCATTTTGTTCGCTTCAATCATTTTTTTCATTTTTTTTCTGCTTTCCACAAATTAACTACAGAACAAAATAAAAATGGCATAGTAGGCCGTTATTAAAAAGTAAAAGTCTTGTTATGCCTGCTTGGTACCTGATAAATGATTACAATGCATACAAATTTTACAAATCTTAACATACTTCAATACATGAATGTTGTGACATAGAAATCTTATATCAATATGTAAGCATTTAGGGAGAACTCCAAAGAGGTCAAATGGATGACCATAACTTTGAGAGCACTTTTCCGATTTAATTTATTGTTGTCTACAATCCCACATCCATGACAATTAAAGACATTTTGCGAAAATAATGTTGTCCGACATCTGGCAATGAATTCAGCCCAAACTGTTGCTATGGACCGTCTTGACGTTACTATGAGGTATGAGCAAAGCTATTTTTTGAAGACCTCATAGTGACTTCATGATGAAAAACATCAATAAAAGCGTTGTTACATTGGATTAAAAGCAAACAATATTAGAAAGTCACCAAACTGCAATTAAACAGAAACAATTTTTACACAATGTCTTGGTAAAAAAAAATCCGCTAATACGCTGAGAGTATTGCACATAATACAAATCTGCTTAAAGTACAGAATGTTGAGCAATATGGCTGGTTGAAAATTGAAGCACCTTTTTTAACATATTTTTTTAAAACTCCACTTTATTCTAAAGGCTTTGTCTGAACATTTTCGATTTTTACAAAGGGGTATCAGATCCCCAATGCAGTTGCTAAATCAGTTCTTCGAATCTTCACAGAATGGCTCTATATTTAAGATGCACGTCTGACTTTGCAACAGTTTTTTCCGTTAATTTGCTTTGTTGAACTAAAACAACCACGCCACTATTTCTTTCATGCACTGATCGATACTATTGGTCATCTCTTTTTCACATTTTATTACTGTTATCAGAATAGGGCAAAATATTTTTTTAAATCGAATCTATCTGAATTTTAACGCCATTACTCGAATGTCATATATAATTATAAAATTCCTTGCTAATAGAGAATAAAAAATACCAAATTGCATAACATACAGATAATTTTGTTGTACTTTACACGTGTTTCAATGAGTAATCTCTCATCAGCAACATTAGATTCAAATAGTATGGAAAGCTAGAATAATACAAAAATAGAAAAAAAAATTACTTATTGGAATAGGAGAAAAAATCAAGTACCAAAGACTGAAAATGAGTGCAATATATGGAATGAAACCTCATTATCAATGATAAAAAATCGAGGTTACAATAATGTGTGACTATGGAAATTTTATCAACATCAGAAACCTTTGTTGCTGTCTTTGAAATTTGTCAATATTGGTATAAGAGAAATATACATCGGTTCTATTTCGATAATGGAATGTTGTTTCGTTATACGGAGTAATAATTAAAGGCTTGACATGTCTGCCTGGTCCGTGATAAATGATTACAATGTAAATAAAGTTCAATGAATAGAGTCGTCTGTAAATAGTGACCCAGAGAACTAATATCAGTACATCGTGTAAAAAACTCACAAAACTAGAGATATTATAGATCTCATCAGATAATTAACCAGCTGTCTTTTGCAAAAACCTCATATTGAAGGGACAGTGCATAAACTAAAAGTTACAATTTACCACAACAAAGAAATAATTCAGTGCAATGAGAGAACTGCAATAGATAAATCCATCACTTAACAAATTAACAACATAATACTGATACTGGAGTTATATTTTCGATGGCTGTCTCAAAAAAATAAGTCTCTGTTCAGCAAAGATGGAAATCGAAAATTAGACTGGTTAAAAAGCAATACCTAATTTAGACGATAAAGAGGAATGACCCAAAAGGGCTTAATAAGATTGGCCAAGGAGTAAGGTAGATTTCTCCTCTTTTTGTAAAATGTATCAACTTATGGACACGTGTATATCTATTTCGGGTGTGCGAAAATAATGCCCTTTCCATGGTTATTTTAATTTATATTTAGAATCGAAAGTCGACACGAAAAATTGCTTTATGTCTAATTTCATAAACAAGCATACTCGCTATTGTATATCGAAGTGCTCGCAGTCTCTTAAGAAGTACACGTTCTGCTTAGTTTTTTCATATAGTTATTACAAAAAATATAGATAACAGAGACGTGTTTAATGTAAGCATTATGCATGGCTGGAAAAAGTAAACAATGTCTTTTTTTAAGCATTGTAGACACAAAATTCACAGAAACATCGGTATTTTCATATTTATGAAGAATAGAAACAATTTTGATTCAGACGATTGAAGAGTTAGAATTTATATTAATATATGATAACTTCTAGAGTTGTGGGTCGTGCTTGTACCTTCGGAGTGCATTATTGATTTATATTTATTTAAATTGCAAACATAAACCCATTAGGGTTGTAGCAATACAATACAAATTAAAACAAACACAAATTAAACATGAAATAAAGATATAAAGACATCATTGGCCATTCTGTTTTATAAAAGACACTACTGCCCTCACATCATCGGGTGTTGATGGGTTTAAAACAATTTTCAATTTTTCGTTATTTGGTGAAAAGGAAGTATAGATGTGAAAATATTATAATTTTGATAATGATCAAATAGGTTTTTTCTCAAATCTGTATTTGATTTACAAGTGAAAAAGAAATGGTATTCATCTTCGACAGTTTTACATAATTTACATATTAATACAGTGTTTTTATTGGGTTCACGTTACTGTGCTTTGTTTTTGTATTTTGCTTGTTCATTTCTGTTTTGTGCCTATCTTTGCCCTGTTGTTTCAATTTGGTTGCCTCTGTATATTTGATATATCCTTCTTTTTTGCTTCGTTGTTCTTTTGCTGGTGTACTCGAAGATGTACAATTGCACCTCCTTAAGATCGAAAAAAGAAGTTTTTCATTATTATATGTCTACATTGTTGAACGTTGAAGTGTGTTAATTTATTTCATTGAGTTCTGAAATTGATAAAATGTAACTTGGCAAAATGTTGACCGCTTGAAAAATGAACAGTTCGAGATTTAGCTGAAAAAGTTTAGCAAATCATATGTGATTAAATTTGATTTAGAGTAATAGTTTGTACTAACCTCATACATTTTATCTGTCATTCGACATTCGTCATAGTTGGCATATTCTCTGTTCGTTAAGTTATTAACATACCAGGTGCCGTCTTCTGTGCAATTCTTATATGCCATACCTATTAATAATCAATCAAAACGAAATAAAGACATTATTTTACTTAATTGCTTGCATCTAATATGAATATCTACAGTAATTATTGCTGACATTCTATCTATTACGGAAAAGGGTTATCCGTTTCGTATTTGTAAGAATTAAATTAAAATTGAAATAAACTATTTCCTTGTCCAATATCTAGATGTAAACTGAGCTTCAACATTCATTATTACTCCATGTGCAATCGTTCTAGCTGGATAATAATTGTATGCATAGTAAGAGAAAAGAACAATTTGAATGTAGTAGTAAAAATAACATTTAAAATCAACACATGCAAAACATTTAGCGCTTAGTTAGTGTTTTTTCCATGTTGTTTTAGTGCTTTAGTTTTTTGTGTTGTATATGTAGTGTTTGTGTGTTTTGTGGGCATGTACTTCCGTAAATGGACTTTTTCCGTGTAAAAGAGCCCATAGAAGACAGGGTCGCGTGAAGCTGTCTTACACGGATAATTGTCCAATCCGACGTTACGATTTGTTCGACGTCACAATTATTACCACAATAAAATCCACGGGTGATTTTACGTCACAATTGAGAACTCCGCCAGAAATGGCAAGATTTACTTTCTTTCGGGTGAGTTGCTGTATTTTACGATAGAAATAGGTTCTTATATTCGACCAAAATTAAAGATCGGTATATCTTCCACTCGTGTGAGAAATTCTACGTCTTTTACGCTCGTTTCACTCGGGAAAGACGGAATTTCTCACACTCGTGGAAGATATCCCTTATCTTTAATATGGTCTTGTATAAGAACCTATTAGTCTTTGCTCTTCCGTCTTCTGGTGTTCTTGCTTTTGCCTTGTTTCTGGACTTTTATTTATGTAATCTTGTGCTTTGTTCCTTCGGTGTTCTGCCGCCGTTGTTTTTTTACTGACAATACCGACTGAAGCAGGATTGATTCTGATAATACAAACCGCAGGTCATAATAGTAACTAATAGCACAAGGTCTTGGAGAAATATTGTCTGATCAAGACAACATGATTTCAAACTGAAATATTGAAATATTTAAGTAAATGTAGTTTTTGTTATCTCGATGGCAGAAATAGTCTTACGTATAACTAATATGCCCTTTTCATCTCAACATCGCAACAAAATGAATATGGTAGATTCCTGCTTTTACTTTTGTTTACAATAGAACCCTTTGAATTTCCTTTCTTTAAGAACAATGATACAAGAAACGTGGAAATTGTTTTTATTGGATCCAGGTAGGTCCATGCATGGTCTAGTAAGTTTTTCTGGATCGTTTGTTATTCCACCCACAAAAGACAATATTTAATTTACCTACCGTTTGTACTAAATCTAGGAATTTTGAGAATGTTTGACCACAGTTGTCTACAGTCGTATGTAATTCTTGCAAACAAAGACAACACTGATTACCTACTGTTTGTATTAATCGATATAATTCAGAACATCGTTCCAAATCGCGTGTAATTCCAAAAACCATAATACAGCGTTGAGTTACCTACCATTTTTATTAAGTCCAAGTAATTTTGAGATCGTCTGACCACAGTTACTCACACTCGTGTTTAATCCAAGAACCAAAGGCAACACTGAATTACATATCGTTTGTAATAAATCCTGGTAAATTCGGATATCGTTTGGCCACAGTTGTTCCACCTCTTGTGAAATTCCAGGATCTAAAGACAACACTGTGTACCTACCGTTTGTATTGAATCCAGGTAAATCCGGACATCGTTTGGCCACAGTTGTTCCAGCCCGCGTATAATTCCAGCAACCAAAGACATCAGTTGTAGCGTTGCAATATCGAAATCCTGGAAGGAACGATTTAAAATATCATCAAAATATTTGAATAGGAATTAAAATATAAAATAAGCACAAAAATGTACAAGTCAGTTCCATTAAGAGTGAGAAATTCACTAACAATCACAAAAAAGAGAGACAAACGAGCATTATATCTACAACAACGAAGGTCACAACAGATATACAAAGACCTGAAAATTTTGACAACTAACAATTAAGCATAAATAAAAAGATTTTTGCCTTTTTGTAATTTTTGATTATTAACATTTGTCTGAAATACTCATTTTTCATTTTATGTTATCGGGTATATTTACTTGCTATGAGGACAATAGCAAGTCTATGGTTCCCCGGAAAACAATTATTTCCCGACGCGAAGCCCAAAGTTATTTTTATATTCGAATCAACTTATTTTTTCTTGCAAAGCACCAGAAAAGGCAACCTTTTCTGTACATGCAATAAATTTAAGCCAAATAATACCATCTCTGAAAAGGCCAGGATATAAAATTGGCATTTAATCCTCATTTATCTGTCGCAGGTGCAATTTTTTATAAAAAAACAATACTTGACATTAAAACAACACAGAAACAATAATGATGGCCGTTGTTTTTGTCGACAACACAGTTGTCATTTGTTAATTTCAATGTCAGTTTCTTTCAGTCTGGTAGGATAATCATAACAAAGGAAAAATAGATCAACAACAGCAGGATAGCTTATAATTATGTAATAGATTATGGAATCTATGTCAAGTCATCGTGTTGTTGACTTGCAGAATACGTTTGTCTAACTTATAGACTAAACACGAGAAAGTAATTTACTGTTTTATATTCATGAAATAAACAAAGTACGAACGACGGAGAACGGCAGGGGAAAATTACATCCTTTGTGGGAAAGTATTCGGTGAATATTGAGATAAACTTCAAATATATTTTTATCAAATGTAAATGAGAGCAATCGCTTGAAAATGAATTCGATGGTTTCATTTAACTGCAGAATTCAAATCGTCCTAGAAATAAATTTGAATAAAATGAACATTTGTCACTTTTTGGTGGCCACTTTGAAAATTGTAGCCATTAGAAAAATTCAAAAGCTATACAGATCTTCCTTACATCGATTTCAAATTGTCTGATAAGTGTCCTAATGCAAAACATAACTCGAAGAGTATGGAAGGAAAAAGGCCATATGAATATATACATCTCATTGACTCGTCAAGGACTCCTTCACCAAGTCGTATACATTGTGAAGGGAAGCTACACAACAATGCCTACAAACGCATATACCAAACGATCAAACAAAGTACAGACACCAACAAAAATCTGTAAACGTCATGGCAACAATTGAAATATATTGCAGATATTGTATTTTATATGTTTCAAAGGAAGGAAAAAGATGACACGTAAATTGAATATGAACAAAAATTAATTGATTGATTGATATGGAGTTTTACGTCACTTTCAGCAGTATTTCAGCTATCTCATGACAGCCAGTTTTAGTGGCCGGAGTACCAGGAGAGAACCATCGACCTTGGGCAGGTAACTGACATACCTTATCACTTACGATTATAAGTCGAGTGCACCCTTTTTTGTAATGTACAAAGTGGGGCGCAAACTCACACCGTAGTGGTGATAGACTACAGTGGTTGTTTAGGTAGTAGAATAACCAAACCACTCGGCCACCCAGGCCCCATTTTGAACAAAGCCGCGGATGCTTTAAACTTATATATTTGTTCTAAGCACTTCTCTATCACAAGAAATAATTGTAGTTAAATAATCAACAACGAAGTTCACCCAAGGTGTTCACTTCGATCTTAGTAAGAAATTGTAAAAATAGCTTATGTAGGTAATATAAAATCAAACGCCACCCAACGTATATACAGAACAATCGGATGGAATCAGAATATATCTCTGTAAATTGAAATTTAACTTCAATAGTTTATAGATTCAAGGTTGCATTCAGTTGACACAGTCCCTCTTTTAAGGCTGTAAAATATGCGATGTTTAGCCACGCATGAGAGATATTAATATTATTACATTTACCGAAAACTTCAATAAGACTTGCAAAGAGGAATTTATGTTTAACTTGCTTGAAAAGCTAATTAACGGGGTCGACAAGAAATGCTTTGCCCCATGCGACATAGAAAACGCAGTCGTGACTTGGAAAAACCCTCTCCACATTGATTTAAGACTTTCGAGTAGAATAGAAAGTCACGACATATAGAAACAACGGTAGTAGAATACCGAAGGAACAAAAGAGTAAAATTTACAAAAATCGAAGTCCAAAGACAAAGCACAGAAATAGAAATCACAACATTCAAAACAAAGGCACCTCACAGTGTGAACTCAAGTGAAACTGAGAAAGACATCAGGTGCTCCGGAAGGGTAAGCATGTCCTGCCTTGTTAACAACACCCGTCACACGGTTAGTAAAGCAAATATATATATATGGTTTTGAAACATCTGTTTGAAAGCTGATTATTTAAAGATATTTTCTAGCCCTAAGACATAACCAATCAAAATTCATGGCACACGTTATTTCTCTAGCCCTCAAACAGTACCTTGGTGAAATTTTGAAAAGTTGTTGTAATATCTTTAGTATTCACACACTGACGATGACAAATCGGTACCGCAAACATCACTAACAGAGACAAAACTAAAATTTAACAGTACGATATACGAAACAACACAAAAAACTAAATCACTAACAGTGTGAACTCCCTTATAACGGAGAGCGACATTAGTTTGAATAGGTGTATCAGTTGTTTCTTTAATTTCATCTCTTTGGGATAGATCTGATGTAAATATTCCTTAAATTTAGGATTATTAAGAGAAAGTACATCGTCTATGTAGCGGAAGGTGAAATTAAAGGACTGGGCTAAATGTTATTGTTTTCAGCTTTCTTTGTGTAAGTTGTAAAACCTTAGCCTCGTACTAGTAAAGAAAAAGGTCAGTTAAAAGTGCCACACAGTTAGTTCCCATAGGAATCCCTATTGTCTGTTGGAAAAAACGACCTCCGAATTCGACAAAAAAAATATTGCTATCTCATTTGTAAGCATAGTAAATCAAGTATGCCTCAAACAAAGTTGTTTTCGAGGCAACAAAGTATTTCTGATTGACAATACCAGGAAGGAACTTGTAGTCGAGTAAAAAAGGTAGTCGAAAAATAACAGTAATTACAAATCAAATCCAAGCACTAACTGTCAAAAATAAAAAAAAACTTGAAGAAAAGAGAAAATTGTTAGAATAAATACACAGCTAGAAAAATAACCATGAATTTCAAACAGTAGGAAAAAGTTAATGACAAGTGTGACGATTTTGTAGCAAAATAGCAGGGAAGTGTTCTCTGATAATGTGGCGTTTCAGGATTTGTAGGCCAAAATATTACACATAAAGTAACCTATATTTTTTGTAAAAGAATGAAGTAGATACTATTACACATACATCAAAGAAAGTCGACGAGCTTGGAAACCCTTACTTAGTAGGCTTCGGTCATTCATTACAAGTAGCCCTTATCATGCAGATTATTATGGAATGTCTTTTTGCTTTAAAGTCTTTAAATAAATAATATCAATCAAACTGGCATTACTAAACCAGTGGCTTTAGTCTGATCCTTTAGATTATACCATAAGAGAAAACTCTTAATAGGAATTAAGCACCTGATGTCTACATCGGCCAGTATACATGAATGGCAAAGCATGCTTTATAAACCTTCAGTCTTTGAAAATCAATTATGCTAATAGTGGCAAAACATCTAGTTCTAACTATTCATAAAATCAAAACTTGGAATATTAACTAATCGAACTTAAAGGTCTTGAGTTGTGATGAAAATGACCACAAATACATCAGTATCAATATGTTTCTTCAAAAACGTGATTTAATAAATATGAATTTCTGTCATGCATAAAAAGAGAAAAGTAAAATATACAAGAACATATAGACTGCTAATACAATTAATTAAGATGAAATATTTAAAGATTATTTTATTAAACCATATTCAAAAGAAGAAAAAAAGAGGGAAAGAAATACTGCGTGATATAAAAGACAAAATGTAGGTTAAAGGAAAAATAAATATAGTAAAATTTAAAGGACACAATGGGAAAGAAAAAGTTCATTATTTAAGGAACATAATGCAAGATACAGGAAAACAAGATATAGTATAATTTGACGGGCATGAAAAAAAAATACAGTTTACTTTAATGGACTCAATATAGGATGAATGAAAAAGAAAAATAGCCTAACTTTATGGCATAATGTCGGGTAAAGGTAAAGAAATATATTAAAAAATCATGTTACCTAATTTAGGATCAAGGAAAACGAATTACAGCATAATTTAATAAAGGGCTACGCCGAGCGCAGCATGTCGACCACTGAAATTTGAATAAGTGTAATTTGAATGTGAATAAGGACACAGTCGAGAGGTCGACACAATAACTAGATGGACACAATAAGGAGCTTGACACAGTACTTAGCTGGACACAAACTAGGGAACATACAAATTAGCTCTTTAGATCCCTGAAAGCTCCGAAACTGTAAGATTTAAGCAAAACTGTTGACATACTACTGACAGCATACATCAAGATGAATCCAAAGAAAAATCCCCATCAAAATAGGATTAAAAATAACGACTAAACATATTTTCAAAAATTGCAATTTCTGCTCCTTTGACCCCTTATAGTTTGGAAACAGTAAGAGATATGCCAAATCTGTTGACGTATTCCCATAAGCTTACAACAAGAGGAATCTAAAGAAAAAAATCCCATCAAAATCATATGAAAAATGAAAAATTTAGGTAATCTGCATGTTTGCAATTTTGGCCCCATTTGGCCCCTCATAGATCGGAAAGGAAACAAGTTGCCATAAATCTGATGGTGCAGCACTATATTAGTTTTTCATTTAGAATCAATTGCAAAATCGGACTAATAATAAAAAAATTAAAATTTTTGAAATTCGCCCCTTTTGGGTAGCATTTATCTCATGAACGGTATATGCAACGTCAAATCCGTTGACATACCTCAGATAGGAATTTCCTCAGGATTATACTGAAAGAAACCCCATCAAAATCTGATCAATAATAAATATTCTACAGCCAATTATGTGAAAACACCCAAATTTGCCCTTTTGGCCCCTTTTTGAAAACGGGAGGGGCCAAAATAACAAAAACTATACCCAGCCTTCCTTTTGTGTCAAGGAACACTGTGTCAAAATTTCATATGGATTGATCAACTTAAATTTAAGTTATTGACCAAAAACAAAGTGTCTACAGACGACAACGACGCCATACGACGACAAGCGCCATACCATTATACGACCACAAATTTTTTGCGGTCGTATAATGAATGCACGAAAACGAGACAGAGTATAATCTTACTGACGCAATGTAGAATAATGGAAAAACAAATCCTTTATAATATAATGGGCACAATGTAGGATGGTGCTTGCTATCATGATACTACACATTTGTTTCTTTTAATAACACCGAAAAATATGCCGGACGAATTTCATGGTCTAGATATATATGTTTCAAGTCAAAAAATCTTGCGTGTCAAAAAACCTAAATTTAAAAAAAAATAAAAGTCTAATCTTTTACAATGCGATGTTTGTGTTTTTTCTTGTATTTTTAAAATGATAACTTTACAGAGATCTTGCTTTTTCCAGATAGGCATTTGATTGTTTTATGCTGAGAGACTTCTTGAATTTTGACATTGTAGTATTTTTAGCCTTGTTATAGTTGTTTATAACTTTGTTGTTTAAATACTTTTAAATGAAGTAAATGTTGTTACATTTTGTACCCCGGCAGGTGTTTCAAGCGATGTAAAGGGGTAAATATAGTTATATAAACAAACAAGTTTCGAAATGCTGCCGAACGGGCCTTTGGAACTAAGGATATGTGAGTAGAATACTGTAATAGTGATATTGCTAGATTTTACGTCTCTAAATGCGATGTTGTTGTATTTATCTATCATCTGGATCCGTTACATTTCAATGGTAAGTTAACAATAATCAAAGAATATCCAATACAATATCCATAGGACGTAAACTCATGTGTAATTCAACAGCATCTGCACTCAAAGCAAGAGAATTGTTTGTCACGGGACTGTAATTTCTTATATTTTAACAATAAGTTTCCATTATATTCTGGGCATATATATCTTTAATACCAATAAAGGGAGACAAGATAATTTCCACTGCTTTTAGAGAGGTCACGAAGATCAAGATTCATAGTTTTCTTGTATATCATATCGCAATAAACATCAGTAGAATGTATCTTTAGTAAATGACTTAGGCAAACGTCCAATGAAATTATGGAATTTTCGATGTCATAATCATTACCATAATAGATTTCCTAAATGGTTTGACGTCATTGTTGAAAACTTCAAAAGAAATAGCGAGTTTTACTTTTCATCAGTTTGATTATTGTATTTTACGAAGAAACAGTTTCTTAAATTCGAACAAAATTAAAAATCGGAATATCTTTGATCATTTTGAAAAATTCTACGTTGTTTGCCCTCGATTTACTCGGAATTCCTCACAATCGTGGAGGATATTCCTTATCTTTTTGTCTCGTATACCAACACATTATCTGTATCTATAGACCAAGATGACACAATTCGAACATTCATTATAAGGAAAACTTTTGTTCGAATTAATGTATGGAGACAATTAAGGTAAAGTGGAAAAAATGAAACGTCATCAAACGAAAAAGAGGGTAGAATGAAGAAGAAATCATTTTATATATTGAAACACTACATCTGTACAAAATAAAGAAAAATAGGCTAAAAATACTTTCAGAAATACATAAGGTGAACATCGTTTGTATAGGAAATGTGTATTTGACTGACATATAAGACTGCCTGTAAAATAACGCCCAGATCATGAACATTGTTGGGCCATTTAAGGAAACGCACATATGTTTCGAATTGAAAATTGAAAACAACAATACCGATTTTGCAGTTGATCTTAGTTTTGTAGATTGTCCTTTCGACAATGTATATCAAGTGATATTAAAAACCGTTCACCGTATAATAAAAGGTAATTTGAGAAAACCTGTTAGAAATAGCGGATCATGCTGACACCGAAATTTAAAAAAATGCACACGAATAAACAATGAAACGCTGTACATGAAAGTATAAGAAAATCCGTTGCAATAAATATAGAATAATGGAAGTTTTGTTTCGGATACAGCAATTTTTGTAAGTGTGCCATTGGTTTATATTTTTAATTGTTCCTTAAGATTTTCTAAATATCCAAATACGTGGAAGATTGCAAACGTATTTGCTTTTTATAAAAAGGGTGATAAGTCATTAGTTTCTAACTATCGCCCAATCGCTCTTTTGAGTTGTTTTGGTAAAGTCTTTGAGAGAATTATTTGTAAACATATACACAATTATCTTCTTGATAATAAGTTAGTACATAAATTTCAATCTTGTTTTGTACCTGGTCATTCTACTGTACATCAATTAATTGAAATATATCATAAAATATGTTTAGCTCTCGACTCAGGACAAACATCATGTGTCGTTTTCTATGACATTTCTAAGGCGTTTGGCCGAATATTGGCACAAAGGCCTTATAATTAAATTAAATTTTATGGGATTGAGGGAAAGTTATTACATTGGTTAGAAAATTATTTGGATAATAGAAAGCAAAGGGTTGTAAATAAAAATTCAGAGTCAGCTCTTGGTAATATTAAAGCCGGAGTTGCGCAAGGTTCTGTTTTGGGTCCTTTATTATTTCTTTTATACATAAATGATATTGCTGATGATATCCAGTGTTTAGTTAGATTATTTGCTGATGATAGTTCATTGATGGCTTCATCAACTGACCCTTCTGAGATTGAGAGAAGGTTAAATTTAGATTTAGAAAAATTAAGTCGATGGGCGAATATATGGTTAGTGGACTTCAACCCCAGAAGACAGAGTATATGGTATTTTCCTTCCAGAAAAATGACGTGCCAGTAAATCTAATATTCAATAACCAATACATTAATACGGTTGAAACTCACAAACACTTAGGTATTACCTTCTCTAATGATTGTAAATGGTCAATTCATATTGAAAATATATGTAAAAGCGCAAGTAAACAAGTTTTTGTTCTCAGGAAATATATCCTCAATAGACTTAATTTAAATAAGATTTATTTAACTTATATACTACCACTTTTAGAATATGCATGTGAGCTTGGGGATGGGTGTAACTTAGGTGATGCGGATAAAATTGACAAACTACAGTTAGAAGCGGAAAGAATTATTACTGGGCTGCCGCGTTTTGACAGTAGGGAATCGCTGTTTTTTTTAAACTGGGTGGGAAACGTTAAGAGATAGACGTACTCGCAGAAAACTGGCCATGCTCACAAAAACATAATCAAAAGGCTCCTGAATATTTGATCGATTGTCTCAATTGCTATTCAGAAAATATGATTTATAATCTTAGAAATACTCAGCAATGTAGAAATCCAAGATGTCGTTTAGACACCTTTTCCAAATCTTTTTTTTCGTCTACCATCAGGGCTTGGAATCTTCTTAGTTCAGATGTCAGATCCATTCAACAACTCAAAGTTTTAAAAAAGTTATACCCGTTGACAAAAGTCTTGTATTCCTGTGTCCTCTTTTTTACATTGGTAGTCGTAAGGTCAATATTATTCACACGAAATTACGACACAGATGTAGTGCTTTAAATGCAGATTTGTTTAGGTTTAATCTTGTAAATGATCCATGTTGTGGATGTGGATTTGAATATGAGGATGCTATTCATTTTTTTCTTGATTGTCCCCTATATTTAAACCCCAGAATTACTTTATTTAGAGATATTCAACCAATCACTACAATTTCAATTGAAAATATCTTATTTGGAAACACTGAATTCTAAGTGACGAAGAAAATACTCTCATCTTTACTAGTGTTCATAACTGTATAAGACATTCGAAACGTTTTTCAAATCAAATATGATTTAATCATCTTACACTGTGCTCGCAAAAACTCGGTCTTTTTATTTATCTGTTTATTATTATTATTTTTTTTCTTTCTTAAAATAAATATACATGTTGTAATGAATGAATTATAAATACATAATGCATGTTTTATGAAAAAAATGTATTTGTTTATAATCTCTATTGCTGTCATCTTGTACTTGTATATTATTATTGTATGGAGAGGATTATGTACGTTGTAATAACGTGTATCCAATCCAATTGTTCTTTTTTGACAATAAATAAGTCTAAACAAAAAAAAAAAAAATATTGTCGACAATGTCGATAATGGACGAGCCCACTTTTTGGGAGAGTCTATTATTGGAGACAATATTTGAAGTATCCGAAACAAAACCTCTATTATTCTTTTGATACAACGAATTTTGAAAAATGAAAATCAATTTCGAAGAAATCATGAAATTGACTTTTGATTAGTAAAAATAATTTGTGCGATCCTTTACGGTTTTTGTAGATGTATTTTTCTTTGTTTACATTAATGCGCTGATTGACAAGGTAGGCGTGGCTTAAAATACTTTTGCCAATATATTTTTTCGTATTCGGGCAGAAGCAAATACTGAAAATATTTCCCTCAAGTGATCAAAGGACACTCATACAAATTATCGATAAAAGTTCTTACTGACAAAAAGATTAATAGAAGACAATCGCAACAATTTCAGCGTTTTTTCAGGCTTTTGCAACCTCATTTTACGACCTTCCAAAACGCGAAGGATTCAGACTCTGTGTTTAGATGATCCACTAATTGAGCTAACATTAAGTTTTATTTAAAAAAAACATAGATTGTTTAAACATTCACCCAAACTGCAAAAAAGTGCGTATTAATGTTTCATTAAATTTGGTATGTCTTATGTCTTATTGTAAAACAAATAACACACAGTACAAGACATCTGAAAAAATATATAGCAAAACATAATAACCTGTTTATAGGACCAATCATTTTTCTATAATATCAGAATCTGCATGTAAGATTTATATATTGGCATGATCTAGTATTGGTCTTTTCTTTGCTCAAACAATAATGAAGTATTTAACTTTTACCGCATTTTTTGAAAGGCTACAAAGCTACAAAAATCAATTTGTCTACACATATGGTTTTTACCCCTAACTAAATAATTTGTACTTTTGCTTTTTTGCATCACGATTTCGCTTTGTTAATATCACTACGTTGTGTCTACTGTATCTTCAATACAATATTGATGCATTTACCCTGAAATTCTATGAACTATGAACTTTGTCTGTCCCTTTATATATGCATGTACAAAATGTATTTTAGGTCACGTGAATACATTGCATATATTCTAAATTGGGTCTACTTATTGAAAATGATGATTTGTTACGCTGTCATGTAACAAGTCTTCATTGAAGTTTAGTCTGTACTGTAAGAAAATGTACAATAATATCGTCTGCATCTAGAAAACGACCGACCAGAGACCTCGATTTTAGTGATCATGACAAAGAGTCATTAATCACGCGATGTCTAGGTAGTTAGCTACATGATCTCCAAGTCTCGTCATGTGACAACGAGAATTAACGATAAGACTGTAAATTGATAGCAATTCCCGCCAAAAATGGCGTTTTAGGTTTATGAGGTTTTTTGAAATTTTGATTGAAACTTTTTACTTTTTTGGCAAACATATGTAAAATGCGGGTTATATTTATGTCAACAGAAGAAATGAAACCCTATATATAAATGTCTGTGGTACTAAATATAACGGGTTAGGAAATCAAATACCATAATATCTTTATTATCTCTTTATTATAAAAAAATTCTATCATGTCATGTCAAATAGATTTTCTTCAATCTTTTAAGTTTCTTACGCGTTTGAACACTATATGAAATTGTCGCGAACAATGGTTTATTAACCCAAGCATGGGAAATCCACAAATTAATAAAAAATGTTTAAAACGCATAAATCAAGCGCAATCCGAACTATCAGTGATATCAAACATAGCTAGGGACAAAGCTACAATGGAGGGAGTTAAAACTCAGGTTTTGGAATTTACATAAATTTTGATAATAGATATGAACAAAGTGCACACATTAGATATAATCTCATGTACAAGTACATCACAATACATCTCAACACGGGAAGTTGTTTTACCAACTCCACACTGTATCAAAGCTCATATATCAAATATTTTACAAAAGAATATGGCGTAAATGAATTTGTTTGACTCTCTGCTATATCAGCAACGGTACTTGCAGCAAAATATGTGCCAGCAATAATTGAAATAAAAAGGAATAACAACCAGAATTCTGAATGAATCAGAAAAGTATCCGATTACTTGTGTTCATTCTCTTGATTCTACAGAGTGCGTTTGTAGAGAAAGACAACTCTATTGTCATACTTGTACCACATTTTCAAACTAGCCAATTAAATTTTGTTCTATGAATTAAGTTCAGTAATAAATATTATTCCTATCTCTTTTAATCTGATTACTTTTTTTTATACCTGTTTTGATTTTTTTACCATGAGTCAAGACTAGCGCCAATGCATTGCAACAATTAGTTACCTGATTTTCCTTTGATAACAATGCTAAATTATCATCTATGAATAAACAACTTTTCAACTGCAAACAAAATACTGACGTCAAAACGTCAGATCAAATCATTTCAGTCCATTGAACATAGGTAGGTAATTTGATTGTATCGTCTCCATCACGTATTGCCTTAACAACATGCTTAGAATGACTGGTCACTACAAAGTTTGTCACAGCTTGCTGTCATTTGATATTTTCGTCGATTTAAGCATCATAAAAACAGATTTGTTAGTCATATGAAAGGTACGGAAGCGTATTAGTGCCATTTTTACACATTTTATTTTTTTTATAGATTAAAGGATTAAAATAATAAAATAAAATGTGTGAACATGTCACTAGTACACTTCCGTAGATCGGATTGTTTGAAACTACGTGGCGATTTCACATAAATTCTATATGTAATAAAATGATTATGTCTTTAATTAGACTTTAATTAGAATTATCAGGTCACAAAATAGATCAGTATTACAGTGCATGTACAACAGATTATTTATAACTCTCACTCATCAGTATTGCTCTCATATTAAAGTAAGTGAGAACCGAACCGTCAATCCAAAACGAACAATCCATGGACAATGGCAACATCGGACACAAAAACAGAAACAGAGAATTTTGTCCATGTTAAATAATCTATCATATAAAACTGTCAAAAGTTGATCTCTACACTGCTTAAATGTCCATGCTATGATTGCTTGTGGCTTGGATATTTTGATTGTATTGAAAAATTAGAGATAACATTGCTTAATGTCTTTATAATGGGTGTCCGTTCTGATTGTTTATGCTTAAAGCACTAAGGGGCAAGGACTTTTGGTCGTGTTGCCCTAGCTTTCTACTTTCTGTTATCCGACTGTACTTTTTACATTTATTGCTGATGAACTACATTCCTGTCCCCGTTGAATGAATAAATATCAACATACATCCTAATAGCAAAATATTATTGTTTTGAAATAATATTTGGCATATTACAACTCTTTAGTAGATATTAACCGACAAAAACAATTTACCTTAGAGTTCTACAGAACAGAATAGAAATTTGAACCCTTAAACACATTGGAAAATGTGTTTAAGGCATCAATGAATGAAGGTTTCGATTATTTGTAATCTAGCATGTCCCGATTTGCCTGCATATGTTTTCCACAGTGTTTTATCAGAGGCTCCTCTATCTAGCCGGTATATTTGCGGCGAGCATCCCTTGACCCATTTTTCAAAATTACGTACTGTAATTTTCTCTCCCTTTCAAGATTTTGGTTTTCGTGAGTTATGAGTTAGTAGTCTACCTGTATTTGGTTTTATTTGCATGTTTTTATAGTATAGGGAAACAGGAGAGAGAAAGGAGAGGTTTGGTACCCATAAATCGGTTTCACCCTACAGCTGGCTTTTGCTAGTGCCGGTACCTAGTTCGGCTGTCCCGACTTCCTATCGTTGTTTACGTTTGTCTTTTGTCTTATTTGTATTTTCCTGTGCAGTTCCCTAGTAGATTGTAGCTTGTAATAGTAATTTTCAGCCATTGTAGAACTTTCATGTTATCGCCCCCTTTTATCTCATTACTTTCTATCAATGACAATTAAAAACTACAACTTACACTTCTTATTTGTATGAGTTGTCTTTAAGTAAATGTGGGTTGTAAAAATGGGCAATATTGTATGCGTTCGAGTTATTTCAAGATACAATTGAAAAATTAGAATTTCTGTCCATTCCATTTGTTATATGATGTATCAAGATAATCGCTTCATCATCTTTACCTTGCGATATTCAGCAAGAGTAATCTAATTCATTATAACACCAAATCTCTTTAGTACCAATATACTAGACCTAAAATTCAAATATGTTATAATTACATTTTCCTTTTCACATTTATTGAGGGAATTAGTTTGTTATTGGCATAGAAAAGTCATTATCAAAGAAATAAATTAGAGAGATCAAAAGGTAATGATTTCATAATAAGTTCCATGCCGATGAATTGAAAGACATATTGTATATATACTGTCAGTTTTTGCAACGGCAACTGGATGTTTGGACACCTGGATATTGTGTTAGATAACTGGTGGCTAGAACAAACAACATGATACGTATATTATGTAAAAGATACATTCTAATATGACGTCCTTTAATCGCTTTGTGTCCATAACTGTGGTGAAATCCGCATATATTCGTGGGTATTCATGACAAACGGTGGTACTTTTGATAAAGTCATAGACAATTTGACGACAGTTTTTGCAGCGTCATAGAACAAAACATCATACTTTACCTGGTAAAATGGCTGTTTCACCTATGAATTCAAAGACGAATTCATTTCTTCTGTACCCTGTAAGTGTCATATAAGAATCGAAATAATTCACGAGAGCGTGAATATATGTTGATTTTACCACGGGTTTGCCCTTTATGCCTATATTTTACCACCCGCATACGCTCTGGGTAAATATTTTGCCATAAAGGGCCAACCCGTGGTAAAATCGCCATATATTCACGCTCCCGTGAATTATTTCTTAAATATAAGATCAATACCCAATGTACTAAAGTAAGAAATAAAACGTCACGATAATCTGTGATGTTGTAGACACTTAAGTAAATCGGGGTAATAACAAAATTACCAAACAGAGTGGTCAAGAGCCGAAGTTCATGAGACAAAAAAGACAAATCAGGTGGAAAACACCGGCACAATTTTCGACAGCAATGGTCCTGACTTGGTACAGGCATTTAAAAAAATGGTGGTTTGAACAGGTTTAAGGCTAGCCAAATCTCCCCTTCCATTGCGGTAGTGTCCGGTAGCAACACCACAGCATTTCCCTTTGAAAGTTAGTAGACAGTTAAAAGGAATGACCATCCCAGTATTAAGTAAAGAAAGAATCTGATATCTATTAAAGATTTTTTAATGATCATATGTATGACTGGATTAATAAGGCGGCCACGGAGATAACTATATCTAATGAGAAATTCTGTGTATTGGGTGCTACCTCTCGTGTAATGAATCAGCTGGGAAACATACACTCTGTACGCAGGAGCTGTCCATGTTAGGGAAATCGATAATTTTGAAATTAAATCGTCCTGTTTGTCGTACATTTTAGTACTGATATGACCATTATCGTCAAATTCGAGATGTAAGTCTAAAAAAGATGTAGATTTGGTGGTCACTTTCGTTTCCTTTATCTCTAGTTCTTATGGATATATTAATGGGATCCATTTAACAAAAGATGCATTATTGATGAACGTCATCAATATATCTATAAGTGAGATTGAAGGATTTTGCATCTTTTATTCTGTGATCTTTTACGAGTCTTTGAAGAAATTCAGTCTCGGAACAATATAAAAACAAGTCTGCGATAAGAGGTGCACAATTAGTTCCCATTGGTATGCCTTGTTGATATGAAGCTCCTCCACATGTGACAAACATATTATCAATTAGAAAATCAAGCATACTTCGCACTAGTTTTTCATTGTAGCATACTTTTCCTCTTAAATTTGTTTTTGAAAAAATGTTGATTTATAACCTAATACAACAAAGTTTATTGAATCAGCAAAGGTATTTTGAACGATACTTTTGATTTGTGATTTTAGTTTATTATAAAGAAGTGTGGGGTAAAATAAGAAGATATATTCTTACCCCCACGGCCTACCCAGACCCGGCTCTCATCCCCTTATATATATTGCAATAATACGAAATGCAATTATATGTTATCATTTTGTTTAATGAGGAAGTTCGGTAAATGCTATATTAAATTTGACTAGACTCATCTACAGGATAATCCCTCAAATGCTACCTTGAGAGTAATAAAGATGCTTTAAATAAATACATCATAAAAGAGAAAAAAAATCATTTATTTACTTGCAAATTACTTTTGCATTTTGTTTTAAGCAAATACACAAAATTATATCACACAGTTTAACTTAACTCTGTGACCGTTGTGGACCCTATTTCAATTCTAATGATTGCTTTATAACGGTGCAAATGGCCGGATAATGTGCTATGTCTTTAGTTAAAATGTAGTAAAGTTTTCGACAGTAGACAAATCTTAGAATTCAGAATGTTTATTTGCAAAGAAATTCAAAAGATTACGTCTGCAAGTTTCATTTAATGTACGGTATGAAAAGAAATGGGCTTCGTGCCGATATTATTACAATTTTGATACAGTTTTTGATATTACGACAAAAAAAAAACCCCAAAGAGTACTCCAATATCAGGGAAGCCTGGGGATGATTGTCTAGCAAGTTCATTGCTAGTTAAACCAGGTATTTTCTGCATTTATTTTGATTACCAAAAATACAAACAAATCAGTTTTTTTGAAAAAAAGAAGAAAAAAATGATGCATCCAAATGCAATGTACCGGTTGCTCAAATGAAAAATGTTGTTTTAAAAAGCAATTCTTAATACCCCTTTCACATACACGAATTTCTCTTACGAATTCTTACGAATGATCGATTCGTAGTCGTTCGCAAGTATCCTTATTTGACTCGCTGCCATTCGCAAATCAATCGTAGACGTGTCGATTTGCTTATGGACATGAGAATTTTTCGACATGTCAAATATTTTACACGAATATCCACGAGTCTTATCGCATATTTCAATTGTAAAGAGCTCGTAAACTAATCTTAACAATTATGAAGTCATCATCAACGAATCACATTTGTATTCGTAAGGCATTCGCAATAAATCGTCGACAGTTTGGTTTCTCAAATGTTGTATGTATGGTTTATTTACGAAAAGTAGTTTACTGTCGTTTTACGGTTGATTTACGGATACATACGCACGCACACAATCATTTTGAGAACGTACACGGCTATTTTACCAATTTATATTTATACTTAGAGAGTGTTTTCCAAATAATTGCGAGTATTTTGCGAATTTTAACGATTTGATAATAAAAATGGATTGGCATTCCAATCTACGTCGTGTACCCCTTTGAAAAGCAGGATGAAAATGTTAGATTATGTCAATATTTATTATGTCAATTCTTTTTTCCCCTCGGTGTCTGTGGTAGAAAATGTCGAAGAATGTTTTGCACATAATTAAGTTTTTTTCATATGGGGACATATCTTGTCTGCTCAATATGCATTTAAGACCGAAGGAGTTTATATACTCTAAAATTAATATGAGTTAGACCCGAGTAAGTGTAACCCCAAAGAAAAATTGTTGCTGTTTGTAAAACACTTGTTCCTAATCTCAAATACTCGTTACATTATCGTTAATCATCGTTAATTATCCGTAAAAGCTAGGATCAAATCGCAATAATTCGTATTGTACTCTCACGAATTCTTACATAACATGTATGCACTCGTATGTAGCTCGCATTTATTCGTAATGATTTGTAAATTTTTATCGTTACTGCATCGCATTTATTCTAAGCCCGTTCATACTCGCAACTCATTGTAAAAACAAAAATCGCAATTCACTCGTTAATGTTTTTATTCGAAAGCATTCGTGTTAATTTTTCAAATCTTGTAAATTTTAAAGATTCGTTAGGATTTGTAGGAAAAATCCATGTACGTGAAGGGCTTTTGATATTGTTGAGGGATAAGAGATCATTTAAAAGCAACTATATCATGATTGAAGAAAAGGAAGTTTTAGTTTAGATACCAAGTTTTTAATTGTCTCTGACTGTCAAACATTCACCATTCAGTTGTATTTCAATGAAATAACTTATTGGTGTATTAATAGTCCAGTCTAGCTTTACGAATACAACGAACGGAATTGGATCTTTCACTAGAAGTACAATCAAGGACCATTACTATTCCCCTGACCTTTCTCTTTATTAATCTAACCTTGCTTGATATAAAATAAGGTCAAAAGAATAATGATTATCATACGGCGTTATACATTTCTAAATAGAATGATAAAGGAATGATAATTTTACAAGATACTTAAAGGAAGACAATCACAATTTTCTCAAAGAGACTATCATTTTACATAAGAATTTAAGGTATAACAACTCATCATTATATCTATATACAATCAATAAAGTTAATCGAGATGTATTGTAACTGAATTGAAACGTATTGTAAAGGACATCAACAATTTATATACAAATTTGTTTATCAAACAGGAGAAGATACGATGAAGATACCTACGTGTAAGAAACTTATCACTTTGCTAACATTAGTTCAGTATAATTCTTATATAATTTGCATATCAGAAAATACTCTGATTGACTTCCGGTGACAATTTCTGAAGTCGTTTATTTTTCGATAGACGACGTTGACCGAACAACATTTAAGGCCAAGTTATAAATTCATACGCAAAGACAACCAAAAACAAAGAACAAAAACGTGTGATATGCATAATATATACAAGAAATTAATTAACAAATTAAAACAATTATAAGGATTCAACACCGTTTGAAAGGTATTTATAGGAATATAAACGGGACCAAGTCACTCACAAACATATCATAAAAGTCCTTTGGACTTTTATTTGTTTGTGAGTGAATTGCATTGGAGCTGCAATTTAAACTTATTTTTGAAAAAGCGTAGCTAACATGTATGGATGTGTCTTATGGAAAAATAATTGTGAATCCGCAAAGCAAGATCCTTTTGGTTTGAGAAAACCGTATGACCGGGGGTATCATGAGCATTTCCAATACATAAATGCAACAATCAATCTATAGCACTGTAAATAATGTCTCATAATTTTGTTTGTCCTATTGTTAAACAATAAACATCCGTTACATCGAATATAATCACGTAATCAATTGTAGCATTTTTTTCTTCGATACCATATTCTGCGTATATATATTTGCATGATATATTTAATTGAAATGTATTGGACTTTTCTCCGTTAAAATGATAATGTTGCTTGTATCTTTTACCTTATTAAAAAAAACAACGACCTTTTTCTGCAATGTCTGATCATCAGCCCTTATTACATAATATGGTGTGTCATGATTTTGCCTCTTTACCAAACCTTTCGGGGAGTTTTGTTTGCTTTTTCTTCCCTAGTGCGACAGTGTTTTATCAGCAGGCTAGGTTCCTCGAGCTAGCCGGCAGTTTAGCGACGAGCACCATTTGACCCATTTTTTTTTCTAAATTACGTTTTGTCATATGTTTTTCTTTTCAATGATAGTGGTCATAGAGTTAGTAGTCTACCTGTATTGGGTTTAATTCGTATATTCCTTATACTATAGGGAAACGGGATAGAGAAAAGGGAGGTTTTGGTACCTATTAACCGGTTTAACCCTACCAGTGGCTTTTGCCAGTGCTGGTGCCAAGTGCGGCTATCCCGAGTTTCTCTCATTGTTTATGTTAATATCTTGTCTTCATTATTGTTTTTCTGGTGGAATTCGCCTGTGAATTGTGGCATTTCATTGTAGTTTTCGGCCATTGTAGGTGTTTACTGTTATCCTTTTTTTTAAATATTGCAATATGTTTAACTTGAACTTCCTGTAACTTTTTTATAACATTGATGCCATTCGTCTCTTTAACTTCGTCTGCCTTTTAATGTATACATGTTTAAGGTCACGTGAATGAGTTGCAGAGGTTTTAAATTTGGTTTGCATATTCAAAATAATGATTTACAACGCTGCCATGTAACAAGTCTTCATTGAATTTTAGTCTTTACTGTAAGAAAATGCACAATAATATCGTCTGCATCTAGAAAACGACCGACCAGAGACTTTGATTTTAGTGATATAACAATCAAAATCATGGCAAAGAGTAATTAATCAGTCGATGTCTAGGTAGTTAGTTACTAGATCTCTAAGTCTTGTCATGTGACAACGAGAATTAACGATAAGACTTAAATTCGATAACAATTCCGGCCAAAACACGAGGATTATGAGGTTCGAATTTAGTGTAAACATATTTATTTGCTAAATCTATTTTCAATTATACAAAGATAAATATACAAATTAATCTAATAACTATTTACTTTATTGTAAAAAAATGCAATAACTAGGTATAATTACTTTATTTACACAGATTAAATACAATGAGATTGATAGACCGAATATCTAAATTTCTAGGATTTTGCATCCCAGCAGTGATACGAAATCGAAATCAAAAATATAAAAAAAGCTTTGAGAATATTTTCCATCTTGTTCATTAAAAAAATGTATCCCTTTGACATGCCATGTCAGATAGACTTTTTTGCAATTTCGTAGCAAACGATAGCTTATTAGATATAATTATTAATCCAGCTTGTTTTTTCATTTTTGGTAAAAACAGTATAAGATAGCATACTATTTTTCTGCATTTAACTTTACAGTCATTTTTGTCCGATTACGTTGGCCAACTTCCAAAAAAAAGAAAACAAAAAAAAAAAAAAAAAAAAAAAAAAAAAAAACACACACAAAAAAAAACAAAAACAAAAACAAAAAACAAAAAAAATTAAGGTAATTTTGCCAATCTATTTTCCCCCCATTTTCCTTAAAGGGCTTTGTTTCAACTCCATTTATTTTTCTTTAATTTCTGTATCCAAAAAAAAAATTATATTTATTTGATTCTCTGCTTTATCGACCACGTTACTTGAAGCAAAATATGTGCAAGCCATAATGCATGAATGACACTTAAAAGTAGCCGATTACCTGTGGTAAATTCCGTGATTCTACCGATTGTGGTCGTATAGAGACAACGATATTGTCATGGTCGAGATCTACTGATCTTTAAATATTATTTTTTATGATTATGATGATGTTAATTAATTATGTTATATCTTCGCATTTCTTTGTTTACCCTGATTGGTTTTAGATTTTATTTATAACTCCTCAGAAATTAAATTTGTTATGATGACCTTGTTATTGGTAATTGCAGGATCAGAACAAATGCTTTGCAACAATTAGTTACCCGATTTGCTCTCTACAACAATGCTGGATTATCATCTGTCAATTAACAACTTATCAACTGTAAACAAAAAATACTGACGTCAAAACGTCAAACCAAATCATTTCATTCCATTGAACATAGGTAGGTAATTTGATTATATCGTCTCCATCACTTATTGCATTAATAACATGCTTAGCATGACTGGTCACTACGAAGTTTGTCACAGCTTGATGTCATATAATATTTTTGTCGATTTAAGCATTATAACAAACAGATTTGTTAGTCATATGATATGTATTTTGAGATGATATATCAATATATATGATTGTTTGAAACTTCGTGCTAATTTCTGTTTAACATGTTACAAAAATGCAGTAGGCGATAATAAATATCTTGAAAAAAACATATCGGATAACCAAATAGATGAGCGATCACTGTCATTGATATGGTGCATGTACAACAGATAGTAATTGACTCCCACCTAATCGATCCCTTGATCTCATATAAATTTTGTTCACGTGGAATGTATTAGAGGCAAATGATTCTTCCCAATTCCTGCAATGTCGGATCAATGCTGTTATCTAAGTTTAAGCAAATTTTCCATATTTGGTTTCTATTATGTATTACTTCATACGACAGATGTTTAGAAAAGATTATAATATGATTTGTTATATTTACTGCTCTTTTTGCTTGCGACCAGAAATTTTTGTATTTTTTGGATTAATTGAAGATAGCATTATTGCATGTTGATATGTTATTGTTCTATTAGACTGTTTTCGATAATCATAGATTAAATAACAAAATACTGATATTTCTTTAAATTCATCAGCATCACTCTTTCAATAGCATAAGCTCAATACAACATCCCAATTCCCTTTTACATAGAAAAGAATGCAAATTGTAATATTTTTCCAACGCAGATTAACAATAATTAAAACAATATTTACAGTTAGGACAAGTGAACATGCACTAGAAGGTGCAAAATATCAAAATAGAATTCTGTGAATTTTGTTCCTGCATTTGCGCATTTCGACAACTGATGTCTCTTCAATGCAGATCAAATCAATACGTTTGGATATACATAACCGCAATATGTGTCAAACCTGATAGACAACAATACATCGGCAAACGAATACCGAAGCTAGAACGAAGAAAGGGGGGATTCTAAAATCATAAATCCTAAATCACGGCATTTCGCATCCAACACGAATTGAGACAGTATGACAA